>JAKTVV010000037.1:0-114273 GCA_030581715.1 Petasospora mississippiensis | reverse complement strand
CTCAAGAGATGCACACATGGGAGGACTGCCAGCAACCATCACGCATCTTTCGCAGGAGGAGAAAGAGCTCAGAGCTGATAAAGCTTGGAGATCTCTCGTTGAAGCCCTCTCACCACTATTTTCTGAGACATCAGCTCCGGGTCTGAAGCTGCGTATCCTTATTGAAGACGCCAATACGATTGTTTCTATGTGGCTACAACTCCGGATGGAGAGTGGAGTCGCTGCCCCTATTGTTCTCAGAGAGTTTACTGAATTCTTGAAACACCAACTTCATGTGCTACAATCCACTCTTCCCTCGGAGCTTAACTCGTTGCAACGAATTGCATTGACCTGGGAAAGATTCTTTGTATCGGTTTATCATTACCTTCTTTCCGTTTTCCAGCCTTTGGACGACGAGATACACGGTAATGGGTGCTTGTCTTCAAGACATAAAGGCTATTGGTACGATGTTTCGAATACGTCAGTGAAGAAGTTGGTGCTAGCCAGCTTCAGAGACGCTATTGTCTTCCCCGCCATTGAGCTGAACCCTGTGCTTCCACCTGTTGAGGAGAATGAGAGAAGGGTGCTGATTCAATGCTTAGGGATGGTCAAAACTGTTAGAAGCGGATCATCTATGGCATATGCTCAGAGAATCATGGAGCAGGTTTCAAATATGCTGGAGCAGCAGATGGGCTAGTTGGAGCATTATGATAATACACATGCTCAAGAGATGTGATCAAGCAGGCAATAAGTCTCATCCGAGATATCAATGACAAAAATACGTTTGTGTAGTGCTCACTCAAGAAAGCAAAAAAGGAGACCCGCCTGCCCTTGTGGCACAGACTAACAGTGTGAATATTTGAGTTATTTGGGAGTCTATTGGAGAATTGTTTTACCATAAATCAGGCATTTTGTGAAGCATGACAGAGACATGCCTTTCAGGGGTTGATGGACCCCGATCATCCGTTTATCACCCACGAAAGACTCTGGTCTCAGTCCCTGTGTCTGGCTTTCAAGTACCATGTGTAAAAATTGGTCAAGTTGGTGTAAAGTCTACTACTGAAAAGATCATATTTGTATTCTGCTCAGTAGACTCCTACAGGTTAAGAAACAGGGAGGGACCAGCCAGAAACAATGCTGTATGACTCATTATTATACACGGGCTTTCAATACAAAACGTATTACTTGTGAGGAAAATCATTGTACATTCTACTCCATCTAACTAGCCATTTCTTGGAGATAGTAAGCTGTGGCTTTCATACAAGTTTTATGGATCTATGTTTATTTTGTACTTCATCCTGTTGTAGATAATAGCCCCATTAAACATCGTTGACAGTTGTGAAGGAAGGATCTTTGAAAGGGTTTAGTATTCCTATGAAGTTACAAAAAGTGGAAAGAGAAAGGGGATTGTTCCATTTTGTTAGAAGATAGTAGGGTGAGTCTGTTATGTATGACTGGTGTTGATCAGGATACATATTCAAGTACTGAAACGACTCATTAATGAGACTGCTCCAAATTTCAGATCTTCGGTTCGGTTCCCATCGGAATAATACCGGTCTGAGTAACCACGGTTTCATCAAGAAAATTTCAAACTCACTATGTGGGCCCCCAAATATTGCAATTCTATGAGGTGATCACGATGGGCTTATTCCAGTTGGATTCTGTACCCCGGATCTTACCTTCCCTTTTTTTCAAGCCGCTGTACATATTCACTAAGCCTAAGCATGTCGGCTGTATCTACACTGGCATACAAAAAAACGGTTCCAGAGACCCTGAGCATCTATACATTGGAAAGCACGTACCATGTGGACCATAGATTTGGAAATAATCCGCCATAACAATAGATTTAGGTCTTAGCTCCATACGCCCGTTTCATGTTGATGTAGGCGCGACATGATGTGTCGTTTGTTGATGTGGCGACCGCTTCAGCGATCTGCTGGTCTGTTCACGTCCGGGGAAGCCTGTTATGTTGAGTAGGAAAATATGAGCAATAAAATATGGGGTTTAAATGTAACAATGGGGCTAATTGACCCCTAACATACAAATTTTCAGCCAATTAACCCATAAATCAGTGCTCATAAAGCCTCTACAAAGCCTCCATCAACGGAATGTGCGCGAAAGCCCCAAAGCACGCTGGAAGCTCACAATGAGCTGGGGACCTTGCAGGTTGCAGAAGGCATGTGGGGAAGCCTTTTGTTGTATACACGAAGTGACACATTTGGGGTCACAAGAGCCCAAACCTGAGATGTTTGGGATTCTAATCCACCGGACAACACCGAATCTGGCATAATTGTAGCCCTTTTGGCTGAACTGTATGCTGGAAGGGGAAACAAGCCCTTTCCGCTTTTGGACGAGGGCGCGGCGCGAGCTGTTATTACCCCTGGCCAAAACGGTCGGTTGGGGACCGTTTTGGGTCAATAAAACTGGAAAAAAACAGTAGAATCGTCCTCTTTATAAAATGTATTTATAAATGTTCATTTGGGACCCGCATTTCCCCGCAATTCCACCCAAACGCGCTGGCCGTTGCTTTGCGCCGGGCCACAGCACCGTGAGAAAAGGCGGAAAACTTCTCTCACATTTCTCCCCAACAACAACAACAATATTATCAACAACGTCAACAGCACCACCAACTGCAGGAGTAAACCCACACAACCCCGCTAACAAGTCCTCTCACCAAAAGGCAACTCACCCCGCTCGCTGTCCTCCGTACAAGTTCTCTTTCGCTGTCTTATCTGCTCTCCATAGCTTTTTGCTGGTTTCCCCCACAGACGCGTCGCCCAGTTGCCCCGGCGAGCCAACAAGCACAGACATACACACTTCCACGCAAAATGACCCGTTTTGGCATCAATCCAGTGGCGTCGTTCTGCTCGTGGACAATTCTTCTCTTTTCCCTGGCCTTCTTCACCGCCCCAGTGCGCTCAGACGTTTCCATCTCCAAACCGCTCACTGGCCAGTCGTACTCGGCCTCTGGAGGAACTGCTAAGATTCCCATCATCTGGATTGAGTCCAACGCCTCTCCAAAGCTTACAGATATCACCTCCTACACCTTTGTTCTGTGTACAGGCCCGAACTCGGCCATTCACGCCCTGGATACACTCGGCAAGGTCAGTGCCAGCGAGTTGGATGGTTACACTTACACCGCTGAAGTTGATGCCTCTGCAGGTGCTGACGGCCAATACTACATCCAGATATACGCTGCCACTAAGTCAGGATGGACTATCCATTATACGAATAGATTCAAGCTGACTGATATGACTGGTGATTATGAGCCAACCGTGGGTGCCGTGACAACGCCGCCAGATGGCCAGACATCGCTTTCAGATGGTACAGAGACAGGTGTTGCCTCCATCAACTCCAAGTCCTTCTCCATCTATTACACTTCCCAAACTGGAAAGACCCGCTACGCTCCAATGCAAACCCAGCCAGGCACAGCGGTCACCCGTAACAAGGCCTCATGGTCCCGTCAGTATCCAACCTCCGCAGTCACTTACTACACGTCCAGATCGACTCGTCTCGAGCAGTTATCCACAATAACGCCCGGATGGTCCTACACTATCACTTCTGGAGTCAATTGGGCAAGTCCGGCTCCTATGCCAAGCGAAAACGGTGGCTGGTACGCTGCCAGTGAAAGATTAACAAGAACTCCAACGTTATACACACCAAGTGCACTGATACAGGCTGGTATCACCTCTACTTCTCTATAAAGAGACACTTCCACAGAAAAAATAAATCTCGACTCATGAACATTGGAAACCTTGTTATTCGTTTATCTACACAGACACATGATTTTTTATTTGTTTCCCTGATTTAGCTATAGTACAGTATGCTTTCTTTTGAATTTCTTCTCTGCCCTCGTTTATCCCATGGGGATCTTTGTGTTTTATATGTACTTCATATTATATCAAGTACTGCTTCAGTATACATTGTAGAGCCGAGCGCGGAGATGGGAACCCGCGCATTTGACTTCCAACACGACGAACCAAGAAAACTTGGAGCAAACACTGATAAGTGACTTTATCATAGGACCTGAATTGATCTAAGGAGACAATATGGAGAAGCTGAAAAGCCTGGAGTTTGATAGCTTGAAGCGGGTGAGTTTTCGGGGTTTTCCACTATTGATTGGCGGAGCTCTCGAAAGGAGACTAACATAGACTAAGTACGTTAAGCCTGTTGGAAGCCAGATTCGGGTTCCTTATGTTGGTGACAGTGGATCTACTGTGGTTCAATTGATTGAGAACTCGAAGAATCTCGATTATTCTGCGTTGTTTCGGGTTGTTAAAGACATTTTGTCGGGAGATGAAGACGGTATCGTTGTTGTGTTTGATCTCGATTACACATGGAACAAAAAGGTAAGAGAGTTTCAACTCTTGATAAATGGCCTTTCAGAGACTCAAAGAAACAGATTGTTGATTCAAACCGATATCACAGCCATGGGTGAACTCACAAAACGGTTGCGTCTTCTCCAATCTTCACAGCTTCTGCCGACGCACAACAACTCCCCACTCCTACTCACCGTGGTCAATAACATGTCCGTGTTTCATTGGGATATCAAGCTGAGCAAAACTTATAACGAAGAACTCAAACTGCTTGAAACTCAACTCACAAGACTGAACACTATGTACGGCTGTCCCATCATCATCACAAGTAAAGACAAAGCTTTTGAGACTGGGGTTATGCCCTCTCGTAACGAAAGATATAACAACCTGAAACCCATTACACAGCTTCCACAATCATTTCTGAAGCTCAGTGAATACGTCTTTCACTGTAACAACATCATAGAAGGACAGGTTCATGGCGAGTACTTAAGACGCGGAGAAACCACAACCACTCCCTTCGTCTCCACAGAACGGGACCTACTGGAATCATGATACTATCCCCTACAAAAAGGCATCCCTAGACACTCAATTGACCATGTGAGCCTGTGCATTAGTAACCTGAGGAGACAATCTCAGTGCTAGTCACGTGACTTCTCTTCTCCGCGAAACATGTGTCCCGGACCAGGGGCATCGGAGGACTCTTTTTTTTTCAAGGCGCTAAGGACGAGGGTGGGACTGATATATATACAAAAAAAGGCTCAGAACCGTATAAAAACACAAAATGGCTGAAGAGAAGGTTGCTGTTCCAGAGGCTGTCGCTGCTCCAGAGGTTGTGGAGGCTGCTCCAGAAAAGGTTGAGGAGAAGGTTGAGGAGAAGACCGAAGAGAAGACCGAAAAGACCGAGGAGAAGGAAGAAGAGGCTACTCCATTCGAGCCAGAAGAGGTTCTGAAGCAGGTTGAGTTCTACTTCTCCGACACCAACTTGCCAAAGGACAAGTTTTTGTGGAGAACCGTCCAGTCTAACCAGGATGGTTGGGTTCAGATCAACACCATTGCTTCCTTCAACAGAATGAAGAAGTTCAGACCTGTCTCTGCCGTTGTTGATGCCTTGAGAAAGTCCGAGTTCCTCGTTGTCTCTGAGAATGGCGAGATGGTCAGACGCAAGAATGCCATTCTCCCTCCAAAGGAGTCTGAGAAGCAGTTGAGATTCCAGAGATCTGTCTACGCTAAGGGTTTCGGTGAGGAGACTGAGACCACACAGGTTGACTTGGAGAAGTGGTTCTCTCAATTCGGTAAGGTCAACGAGGTCAGACTAAGAAGAGACGAGAAGAAGACCTTCAAGCAGAGTGTCTTTGCTGAATTTGCCGACTTGGAAGACGCTAAGAAGTTTGTGGAGTTGTCTCCAAAGCCAACATACAACGATAATGAATTGGTGATTATGAGCAAACCAGCTTACGTTGAGATGAAGGCTAACAACGAGAACTTTGGTGGTAAGAATACCAAGAGAAAATTCAACGGTTTCAAGGGTGGTAGAGGTAAGAAGCAGAGAAGAGATTGAGCTTCTAAAAGGAAATGCAATGAAAAAAATCTGATGATGTTGGGTTCCTGCAAAAAAGCAAATGATGTACCATAGGTTTTGAGATGTGCTTCTGTTTAAGTAAATAATGCTTGAAAGCATGTCTGTTGACGAATCGTTCTGAATACTGTGAAGTTGGCGTAGATCAATTTATAATCCCAAATATATTTTCTTTAAATCAACATCTAAGTATATACAGAGAGTCATTGTAAAGACTCCAATAACACACACATGAATCCGGGAACCATGATGTTATCATTCATATCGCTATTTCCCTCCAGAACTCCACTCACAGAGGCGACAAGTAGCAACGAATGATATGTCTTGTCCCCGAAGAACCAGTCCAGATATTTGAACAACGAACAGACACCAAAAGTACTAAGCACAAATGTGAGAGTACCCTCAACAGTTTTGTTTGAGCGAGGCCAGTTGATCTCACCCCAGTTAGAACCTACAATAGATGCAAGAGAGTCACCAACTCCCAAGGCAACAAGACCAACAACGGAGTCGTTGAACAAGATCGGCAAAGTGATACCAACAAGCAAATAGATGTAGGAGAAGATGACCGGGCCACGGACGTCTCTGAAGTCAGCGAAAGTGCGGAGGTGCTCATCTAGGAACTCGCCGAATGGGTGCAACTTCAGATATCTGGTATGTTCAACAATCAAAAACAGAACCAAAGAGCCAGACAACGCGATCTTGACAAACTCTGGGTCCAAGTGAAGCGGGTATGCAATGATAACAAGCACCAGGAAATGCCAGACTTTACGTCTAAAGTTTGGTGAGAGATGGATCTTGTAAGAGAAGATGGTTGGAATGAGCCAGAGCAGAGAGAAAGACCATATGGATAAGATGGCCATTCTTGTCTCTGAGGTAGTGATGTAGTCAAACAGCCAATCCAAGGCGTTCTTTCCCAGGACTGGATTGAGCTGGTATAAAGTGGTACCAGTGAAAGCAGCAGCCCAAGAAACCAAGATGACAGCGCTTCTCGCTGTGGTGTTGGATGGCCATACCTTTATAACTGCATAGATAAGAACAGCACTAATACTGAAGGAGATCAGTAGCTTCTGGAGAATGATAATGTGAAGCTCAGAGGAGTCAATGAGATAAACATCGGTGAGCAAGATACTAAAAAGGGACACCTCAACCTCATCAAGGGATCTGAACTCTGTGATTTCACCCAGCACGTAGTTCAAAGCGGTGTGCAATCCAACAATCTTCAGATTGGCCAAAATATCACCATGTGTCGTGTTGGAGCTGATAATTGACGTTTGTATAGCAACCTTGGCAAACCACGGAAGCTCCAGCACAGAAGAGACGAACGCAGCGTTATAGAGAATCAAGTCCTTGTTGTAAACAAACGCCAACATGGTTGGCAAGAAAATGAGATAGATGGTGTTCCAAGGAGGAAATGGCAACGGAACACGACCGGTCTCGCCTTCTTTCTTTCTCAGCTGTATCTTGACTCTCATAGAGATAACCACGCCGGCAAAGAGAGCCACAAGAGCACACGCAACACTGATCAACAAGTTCATATCGTCTTCAGACTGGTACTGGTCCTCAAAAGCCAAGTATGCCTGTTGAGCAGCAAAGAGTAGTGCCGATAACTGGATAAACCTCGAGGTGGTGAAGTGTGTATTGCAGAACCACGCAATCCAGCCTAGCAGTTGTTCTTGTGGGATTTGAGTTCTCTCAGCGAGCTCTTTTTGAGCTACCTCTTCAGACTCAACGCGCTCTTTCTCGGCCTCTGCAGCTTCAGACTGGGCTCGTGTCTGTGCTGCAGCCTTTTTGCGGTCTCTCTGTGACAGCACTGGCCCTTGTGATCTGGTTCTGGCCATTGGTTTTGCTTTTGTGTGGGCTTTCTTCCAGTTATGAAAGTGGTGTCATGAAGATGTTGTTGATGTTTGAGTGCTTCCGCGAGAAAAATAAAAAAATAATGTTGCAACGAGCGGCTACTAAAACTGGTAATAAATTATGAAATTAATAATAGTATCTATTGTATGATTGAGTTGAAATAAGATGGAGATATAATCTCATATTCGAAAAAGAGTATGTTATCAAAAATGAGAAGAAATTAGTTTTTATAGTTATTAATTAACATATTGCATCATATGTATATTGTGAAATACTTTGACAGCCACGGATTTACTTACAGAGCTCAGCTAATTACACGTTTCTTGATCTCATTACTGGTTAATTACATTCAGTCCTTGCTCAAGAGGCTCGTTCTCTCGGCAGAGGCCTTGGCGTCGACATCGGTGTCATCCACTGTGTCGTTAGGCACGGTCTCGTAGTCTGTTGCGTCCTCGGTAGCACTTTCGATAGAGGCGTCAGCGTAGAGCTCAGCATCAGTCTTGGAGTAGCCGAGTCTCTCACACACCTTAACCATCTGGTCTCTGATCTTGTTTGCGAATTCACCAACGTTTTCTGGCTTCAACCCCTCGGTGGAAACAGGCTCGAGGACCTCGATGGTGATCTCACCGGTCTCAAAGGTATCAGTCTTGGAATTGACAAGGGAGGATGTGTTAGACACAACAATCGGAATGATAGGAATGCCTGCTTGCTGCGCCAAGTGGAAAGCGCCCTTCTTGAATGGCAGAAGCATCGGAGTCTGTGCATATGATCTGGTGCCTTCTGGGAAGATATAAAGAGCTCTCTTCTTGTCCTTCAAGTCCCGGAGAGAAGCATTGAGAGCCTTGACAGATTTTTCTCTGTTAGAACGATCAAGGAAAAGAGTACCGCTGAGCGCCATGAACCAGCCGAGAAGTGGTACCCACTTGAGTGATTTCTTAGAGGTGACAGTGCATCCTGGTGGGAAGATACGGCCAAGAATGAGGATATCGAGAGTGGACTGGTGGTTACCGATGATGATAGCAGGGAGCTTCTCAAGTCTCTCACCGTGGATGAGTTTGATTCTGATTCCCAAGAGTGTGCTGAAGGTGTAGTAGAAGAGTCGAGCGGTGGACCATTGCGCAAGGTGACGCTGGCCAACCAATGAAAAGAAGATGGAGCACAAGACACCGTAGAAAGCAGACCCCGAGAGCAGGGAGATCGCTACTGCTGTTTTGGCGTAGTACTTGATCTTCTTGATGATCCCCATGGTGTTTGGTAGTCGCTGTGGGAGATTAGGGCGTGTGCTAAGGGGTAAAAGGACGGCTTTCCTGTTCGAAGCCGACAGAATGTCTAGTGCGACACGTCTTAATGACACGTAGGGGAATGGCAGAAGTCTTATTCGCGATGCCTGTTAGGGCCACGTCATGTGTCCGATGGGAGATGATATCTCTTAAAGACAATAGAAATAACCAGATACTCTCTAGCAATGATCTGTGGTTTAGTTCAAGAATTGAATAGATGTATATAAATACCCTGTTATGATATGGAAGTATTTTACATATACCCTGATTCATACGCCCTCGATGAGCTAAGCAAATTATAGCGATGGCCAGTATTGACTGGCGACTTCACTTCTTGCAAATAAGACAGGAAAAGAAAAGCCTCAAGTTACATTGAGATTCCAGTCTCTGTATATATTCAATGAGATATTCCAACATGAAAACCTTGAAAATTAGCACATTTAAGCCCGTGCTTTCTCCACGCAAGGTGACGCGAACTGGTCTCTCTTGCGCGCGCAACTGCAATTTGGTGGCGAGTACAAAGTAAATGCCCATGTATTTCTACCTCTACGCTGAATTTCCCACTTTCGTCACAGCAACGTCGTCACAGGTCCCCAGAATACGCAATATTGCTACTAATCACGCGGAGATAAGCCAATTTCCCAATTATCATCGAGCAGCCCTACGTATACCGGCGCCACTACCAAAATCCTCCGCTTTAGTGCTTGCCGCCCATTACTCCACATAGCCATCACGACAAAATGGCGCCTCCATCTCAAATACCGGCTCCAATACCACAGAGGAATCCACTCATAGGTTCCAGCTCTCGCCTCGGTGACCTGGCTCAGTCGCTTCCCAGACCCAGCTCAGGACTAGACTTTGTGCACCACTCTCAGAGATCGGCCTTCTCAGGCCTCTCCAGAACTCCGGACCCCTCCAACATGGCCCAGAACCCCCTGAAGGACGAGTCAGATGAGCTGCTGTATCAGAATAGAAAGAAGCAATACTCTCTCGACTATCCGGAGAGTGAAGAGGAGTATCGAAAGGCAATCGTTGATAGCGACTCGAAATGGTTCTCTTTCAGAGAACCGAGAAAATTGTCGTTGCACAAGATGCTTCCTTATAAAACTGAATCACATCTTGACCGTGCCCAGCACCTCTGCCACATTATAGTCTACTTGTACATTGCCATCAAATCCATGGATCTTGAAGGATATGTCCACATCTCCGCTAAGGATCTTAGCGACGTGAAGAACGACATTGAATTGGCCCTGGAAACTGATCTGTTCAATGCAGATATGCTGTCGTTCGATGCTGAGGATAACGATCCAGAGGAAGGTGATGAGGAGGATGAAGAAGTAAAGTCATCCGGTGTCATTGGTAAAGTCTTGCCCAGATCTGCCACCATTGTGTCTGTGAATCACTGGACTAATGAGTTGAAAAGTTGCTTGAAAATGAAGTTTGAATTGCCATTGTCGTTACGGGCCTCTTTAGCTAAAGTTTATTACTCTCTTTGTTTGGCCCGTGGTCAGGATATCAAGCTATCTATGTTTGTTGATATGTTCACTGAACTTGTCAGTGGCTACAGAAATGAGTTCACCGAGAGGAAGTTATTGGAGCTTGATCACCACATTCTACTTGATCACTATTCGCAGTTCTTCCCAGACCCAGATCCAACATTCGATGTCTACAACCCATTGACAAGTGAGACTGATAAGGCCATCTTCAGTGACATCCTCAAGGTTGGTATGTACGCCAGTCCATATTTTACCCAAGAGGCCATGCACGAGGTGTTCGAGTGGTCCATGCAGAGATACTCCATCGGCACAGGCTACCTGTCCCTCCAAGTCTTGTCCCATACAATGCCCACGTTTTTCACAGAGGATGCTGATATCTCAAAGTATATTCCTTCAGTGATGCATTTCTGGACCAACTCTCCTGCTTTGAAAGCGCGTGCCAGTGAGAATAACATTATTCATTTTCTAAACAGAGTAACAACGAGGGCTTACCATCTCGCTAATAAAGGTGACGATACTGCCTTAAGATCTAATAAGTATGGTGTTCTTACAGAGTCCCAGATGAAATTCTTCATGCACAGACTTTTGGGTAACTTGAGACAAGAGTTTTATACTAGATCATACACTCAGATTGCCGGTGTCATTATCCTTTCCATCACCCCAAAGAACTTTGGTGATTTCTTTGATCTCTTCAAAACTTTATTGGGTTCGCTTGAAACTTTTGTTCACCCATCCAACTCTGGAGGCTGGTCCTCTCAGATCGCCAAGTTTTGCTTCAAGTTCATCCACAGATATCACAAAAGAGTTCAGGATGAGAAGGAAAAGGACTGCAAGATCCCTGATGATCTCAAATTGACACCTGAAATGAATCATGAGATTACAGCAGCTTTTTCAGATATCCTACTTCTCGGTGCACAATCCAAGAAGGAAACACATTCCAATTACTACGTGTCATCTCTGGGATACCTTGCCGATATTCATGGTCGTGCGCAGAATAAAGTTATTGACAATCTCTTGATTGATCTTTACGATTCTTTGACAGATCAATTTGTGAACTCCACACACAGGATCATCGTTTCTTTGAAGCAATTCACAGAAGTTGTCAGATTCATGGTTACCATTCCGGTATACAAGCCTCATCTCACCAACATCTTGTCACTCATTGTGTCCAAGATTGGCACAAACGACATGTCATTGACCAACCATGCTGTTAATTCTCTCATTACGCTTGTTTCTATTGTTCCGGTTATGGATGCTACTACGGAAGATGACTTCATCTCTTTTGAATCTAACACCGTTCCATATATCCAGGAACACTTGCAGTTCATCAAAGCATGTCCGAACGAGATGTTCAGACCAGATGAACAGACTTTACATAGTGCTTTGAAGGCCTCCACTATGCAGTTCAAGGATATAATTAGTTCCTTCATTGGTAAAGTTTTGCTTCTACTAGAGACTGAGTTGAATGAGAAATTTGTTTTCAAAATCACACAAACGATTTTGATCCTCACTCAGTCATTATCCGAAGACATTTTCAGACATGTCAACAAACTTATCTATGATAAGCTTTTGGAAGGTGATTTTAGTGCCTTCAAGGAAAATGAAGCAGTCTTCGCCAACATGGTTGCCGCTATGGTTAAGAGAGATAACAGTTTGGCTGTCAAGTATTTTGATGATCTGGATAGATTGATTCGCTATGAGCTTGACCAAGGTGCTGGTACTGTGAGAAATAACACCTCTGAAGTCTTGGATGGTGATACCAAACTTGTCGTATATTTGATCGTTACAAGTGAAGTTCTCAGTGTATCCAACGGTGAAATCGTGAAGTTCAGTGGCAAGTTAGTCACTCTCTTGCGTCATCTCTATGCTAGTGTCACTAACCCATCTCTTTCTGGTGTCATTGCTTATGTGCTTCACAAAACTTTGAAAAATCTAACCAACACTAAACTAAAGGAAAACAGACTATTCAATGCAGAGCCAAGCAAAGCTGAATGTCTTGCTCTTTGGGGTGCTTACCAATTTGATGAGTGCAGATTTGATGAGGAGAAGCTCCAGTTTGAATGGTATGTTCCGGGTAGAGAGGAAGTTCATTGTTCCATTGAGATCTTCGAGACTGTTACTCTTGAGATTCTTAGTAGTATTGAAGAGGCTATGAAGCGTGGTGATATGACTGAGATCTCTAACATTGATCACTTCATTATGGACTTGAGGTTGATCGGATCCTCCTTGTCCGGTGCAAGTATGTTGTTCGATCCGGACTTTGCAAATGACTCTTCAGAAGCATTCAATCGTACTGCTCTCGAGAAGAAGCTAATGATTTTGAAGTCCCTCAGAGCTTCGAACACTGATGACCATGAGATGAATATCGACATCGAGACCATCACCGGTAAGGAAGATGAGCCAGATTTTGTTGCTGATCAGTCGGTTCCGTTGGACAATACTGATGAGCTGCCTGATACTTCAGTTGATCATCTGATGGAAGATGTTTCACTTGCGCACGATGATGAGATCTCTTCTTCTGTGCTTCTGACTCCAAGTGGAGCTCAAGATAACGATATGAATGCTGTAATGAACCCTGCCATTGCATTTACCAAAGGCAAGAAGATTTACAATTGTAATTACTTCTTTGGTTCCACTCCACTGGAAAAAAAGCAGTCGTTCGACTACGGCCATATTCATTCTTTGAGATCTATGATTGGCCAGACCTTGCACAAAATATATATATTCCTTTCACATCAGCCGACTGAGAATGCTAAACTATTCCAGACATATCTGCAAGTGTTGAGATCATATTTTGCGGATGTTGGTAAGGAGTCTACATTCGATATTGATGACCAGCTGTTCATTGATTACGTCTTCATGAAAAAAGTTTTGGCTGCTGGAAACCATAAGAAGCCTTTCACCCGTACCTGTTTCGGTGCGAGAGCTGAGAAGTTCCACAGACAGAGAGTGATTCTGCACTCCACGAACCGTTTTCCAACCAGACTTGACAGGTTATTGATTCAAGACCTTGTCATTTTGGCGACTTCACCATATGAGACCACAAGCTCTACTGCCCTTGTTGGTCTTCTCGATGGTATGAGAAAGATCATCGGATCCTACAGAATCATCATCCGCTCTCTACTTGACCGCTTCGAAAAGATGATTGAGTCTGATGACCACAAAAGCTTGGAGGCTGTTATCAAAGTTCTTCATTTGAACAAGATTTCAAATAAACTGTCATCCGACTACAAGCTTCTTCAGAGATTGTTTGGTCTTCTTGATCATTGTGCTAGACACAGGGACCCACATGTCAGTGATATTGCCAAGAAGCAAATAATGTTGTTATCCACTTCTATCAAGGTTCCCTCTGCTGTTGCTCTCTTTGATCATCACAGTATTGATGCTATCAGACCGCCGGACAAATGTATTGATTTGGAAATTGCTACCGTGAAGAATGCTAAAGATGAGAAGAGAAAGACTTATATTGCAGAGCTGGAACACTTGGAAGACTTCGTTTGTGGTCTTATCAAGGAAGATGACCATTGGATGTTCAAATATATGTACATGACCATGCTGACTCAACTTCAAGAGTATTATGAGCTTGAAACTAAGGAATCCATCATCAAGCTTATAATCACACAATCCCAGAGTCACCCTTCATTAATTTGGCATTGCATCAAGTCGTTTTCCAAGATTGTTGATAAAATTATGTGCTTTGCCCTCTATGGCTACGACATGGAGAACTCTTTCAGACTGAACTTTATGAGGCCAGGCATGATTGAGATTGATACTTCCAAGAGTTTCACAAAATATTACCGCTCGGAAATGAGGAACTTTGAGAACCCAAATTTTTTCTATGATGGTAAAATGCATAATGGCTGGTTGTTTTGGGGCAGAAGCTTTACTGCCCTCTCGGCTGAGAAGTCCTATGATATCGTGAAGTTGAACCAGCATGATATCGATCTTCTCAAAAGTTTCGGTTCTTTGATAACTAAAGAATGGTTGTCGGGTGTGCTCAAGGCCGTGACAATACACAATGAAAGTAAGGCTGTCTTCCAAGTGTCTGAGGTCTATCTTATATCTGCAGTTGTTCACTTGTGTACCCTTGGCTTCACTGTCATCAAATACGAAGACATTATTGACATACTGCAGGAGATCTATGATAAGGATGATAAAGCAAGTGTTATCTTGGCTGCTGAAATTGTTGCTGGTCTTCTTGTGGCCTCCAATCACACACGTCCATATGATATAAAGAAGAGAGACGACTTTTTGTCCCCATTCTTGGATGCTGCGCTTACTTCAAACTTGACTCCGGAGACTCGTGATGTTTGGAGTATCATCGCTTGGTGGCTCCCAACGAGAGTTGACTTCAGAAGAATGCCTGTTTTGAATGAAAAGTTTACCTCTATCAAGGAGTTTGCGGATCCAATTTCAAATCAGGCTTTTGTTCAGTCTTCCAGACTAAATTTCACCAAAAGCTACATTTCTAACCTCGGTTGGCAGTATCAAGGTGCTGAGGAGGTCATGGATCAGCTTTCCTTCACACATCCGTACAAAATTGTCAGAGACCAAATTGCTGAGATAATGGGTACTCTTACATATTGTTTCTTTGGTCCGTCCATGGAGAATGCTAATGAGTTCTTGAAGGCCAATTCTTCCTGCGATTTGGGTTATTCTTTCCTTGATTATTTGCCGAAATCACTTGATGCTAAGTTGAGAAAGCTTTTCCAAGACACGGAAGCTGCCAGATCTGAGATCGAAGGAATGACGCCACAGGATGCTTTACATTCTAACTATTTCTACTATGTCACTGCTGTGCTGCAGTGGATGAGAGTAATATTTGGCTCCCCACTCCAACAACTTCTTGTCCCATACTTGGCCGAGTACATTATCCCATTCCTCATGAAGGTTGAAGCTAACAGAGAGTTGTGTAAGTTAGGAAACATTTCATTGATTCTTTTCGTCCAGTTCTTTGCCGGTGGTCTTTTCTGCAGACCTGATCAGATTTCATCAGTGATGACTGTTGCCACTGTTCAGTATGACTCAACTCACCAACTCCTCCATCAGTTGTCCTTTATCGAAGGGTTCTTCAACCGCCAATTGTTGCTATTGTCCACGGAACAGAAACTGGTCTTGGTTGGCCGTATCAATGAGTTGCTGTTCCACAATTCTGTTGAGGTCAGAGTCAGAGCTGCTTCTGTTTTGACAGGTATCATTCATAATACCAGAGACTTGGAATCTGTTTCAAAGTTCATTGATAAGTATAAGAAAACGCTCTCCAAAAGAATACCGAAGAAAGATATCAGTAACGAGAAGATGATCAAAATCCACGGTTCAATCATTGGCTTGGGTGCTTTGGTTTCTGCCTACCCTTATGTTTCTCCACCTCCAAGTTGGATGCCAGAGAACGTTGTGTTGTTGGCTAGAGCGTCGTCTTTCCCTGGTGCTCCTGGAAAAGCAGCCAAGGATGTTTTGTCCAAGTTCAAGAAATTGAGAGCTGACACTTGGCATATCGATCGTGAAGCATTTACTGAGGATCAGTTGGCTGATCTCGAAGGTGTCTTGTGGAGCAGTTACTTTGCATGATTTTATGAGTTTGCTGATTCTTGATAACTCGTTTCCAGTTTACATTTATAAATACTACACTATGAAGTCTTATTCGATGAATTCTCATTTTAAAAGTATACAAGTTAGCAGCGTGTTCACTTCTCCTCATTAAGCACGGTTGGTTCTCTTTCTTCTCTTGTCCATTCCATTCAAAGCACCAGAGATTGTGCCTGGGGCACTGGCGAGAGCACCAGTAACTGGGGCAAACTTAACATTTGGATTTCTGTGTTGACGATTCTGGCGTTGGCCGTCATTGCCAGAGCTGTGGTGACCTGCAGAGTAGCCCTGTGGTTGATGAGCACCAGCGAGACGTTCGTTACGATCTGAAAGGGCCTGTGCCTTGTCGGCAAGAGTCAAAGCGAGTTCCTGGAGCTTGGTGAGCTCTGTGCCCTTGGCGAAGATGACGGAGTTAGAAACCTGGTCCAAGCCGGCAGCGATCTCCTCGTTGAAGATCATCTTGGAGATAACGGCAGAGACCTTACTCTCTGGGAGCTCGAAGAGTTGTGTCAACTTGGTGATGGAGAGCTTAGAGTAGAAGGACTTGAATTGGAACAAGAAGGTTCTCAAACCCTCCACCTGGATTTTCTCCTTGATCATCTCTCTCAACTTCTCAGACTCTGGAACCAAGTTCCAGACCTTCAACGTAGTCAACAGCTCAACAGACTTCTTCCACTCACCAGATTGGAGGGCCTTAGCGGCGTGCATGATGAAGTCTCTGGTGTTCTCTGGAGGACCCTGGAAGGTCTGTCTCTCGTGGAAGTCCAGAGTACGTCTGAAAGATTTTGACTGGAGTCTCTTCTTGCCATCGAGGGAGGAACCGAGTTGGGCGTATTGTGGAATCTCAATCAAGAGTGAACTTGTGAGGAAAACGCTCTCCAAAAGCTCAAGGTTGATATGCATGTGGTATGGCAAGAGACGCTGCTTGTCGGCAACGGATGACTGAGAAGAGTATCTCTGAGAAGTCTGACCAAGGAGTTCTCTGTGGCGTGGAGATGTGGCAATCTCGTTGAGGGCCTGGTGTGCCTCAGAGATCAAGCCATTTCTGAAAGCGCAGAGACCCAATTGGACAAGGGATCTGTTGAAGAGAACTTGGAGAGAAGGATCAGAGGTGTGGATGGAGGACTGCAAGTGGGACATGAGGAACATGTCTCTGGCCTTGAAGTACTTGTTGTTGAATGCGTAGAAGTAAATGTGATGGAGAACGGCACGTTTTCTGTAGGAAGCATTAGGCTGTTTGTAGAGCACCGAGGCCAGTGTGTCCATGAGTCGCTCAGGATACGAGTCGGATGTGGAGTGCTGGATGATGTATGAGGTCTGGTTGGTGGCTTTCCAGGCAGAAGACTCGGCAATCTTTATCAAGCTGGCTGGCTTGAAGTAGATGTGGTCCATTCTTCTCGTGATGATTCTGGAGAACTGGTCTGAGGCGAGCTCCGTCTGTGGAGTGAGCAGCTCGTAGTACAGCTGAGCACGGATGATCGTGGAGTACACAATCTGCTCGTCTTTGAGACGGTCGATGTACTCCGTTGTGTGTGGGTCGATCACCTGCAGAGAGCGTGTGAACTCGTCGTCGAGTCTCTCGATGAAGGAGACAACAGAGCCCAAGATCTCAACAACACCGTCAGCGTTCGGCTTAGGCTGAACCTCAATGTCGTCCAGGGCCTCAGCAGTCTCCACAACACGGAATGTGGCCTTGTTCTCCTCCAACACCTTCAGCAAGGCATTCACGTCTGCGGAGGCAGCCTGCCACTGCTCAATTGGCATGTAGGACATGGACGTGGCTCCATCAAATCTGAGCGGAATCAACATCAAGTACACAATTATGCTCTCGTACGGTGTTGACGCAATTGTTGTGAGCTCCTCGAGCGTCTTGATCTGCTCCTTGGTGTCCACGTTCTTCTTACCTCTAGACTCGGCCACAGCACGCAGAGTCGCAAAGAGGCTGGCACTGGAGGAGAGCTTGGAGGTGCTCTTCTTGGCTCCAACAGTGGTGAAGCCATCGTCGGAGTCTGGAGCAGGTGTGGCTCTGGAAGAGCCGGCTGCTGCTGTGTCGTCGTTGGTGAAGGAGTCTGGGTTGGCCTTGTAGGCCTCGATGAGCGTAGATTGTTCACGGACAGCCTTCTTGACTCTCTGTCTGACAGTATTGAAGGCCTTGGCGACAATGGCGTTCAGCTTCTTCTTGTTGCTCTTTTCCTCCTCAGAAACCTTCGTGATGGTGTCGTCGAGACCCGCAAGGGCCTTGACGTACACGTTAGGAGTTCCGTGGTTCTGCTGCTGAGCACGTGTCAGGAGACGGCCAAGCTTGTCAAACTCAGAGAGAACAACTACCCAGTCGTTGGAGGCCTTGGAGGACTCAATGGTGGCGATGCAGCTCTTGATCTCGTCGAGGAGCTTGTCCTTGGCGGACTTCACAACCTTCTTGCCCTCGTCGTCGGACTCAGACTCGTCGTCAGAGTCCTTGATGGCGGATTTCTTCAGGAAATAGGCTGGTCCCCTTGAACCGCCCGCCATGTCGTCGTCTGAGCTCTCGTCGTCGTCGTCATCGTTAGCAAAGAGGGAATCATCGGAATCATCATCGTCCTCCTGGTCGTCAACGTTGTCTTCCTCTTCGGACGAGGACAAAAGCTCCTCGTCGGAACTGGAAAGAAGCTCCTCTTCGGAAGAGGAATACTCGGAATCAGACGCTCCGCCCTGGAAGAAACGGGACGACATTACTGGTCTTGTTTTGGTGGCTTTTTGAACCTTTTGATGTGTGCCTTGCGCCCGTCCTTGAACGGTTTTTCGCTTTTTTTTTACCCTCTGAAAAATTTTGGGGCGCGCGTAAATGTGGGCACGCGTTTTGTATGGGCAGGCGCGTAAACGTGGGTACGTTTAGCGTCTAAAGCCGCAATTTCTCGTGTTTTTCTCCCTTTTTGAAGGTTAAAGAACAATATTAGTGATATTAATTGGTTGAAAGTGCTATTTGTTGCAAAACATTCCGTTTTAACACGTTTTCTAGTCCCAAATCGCCGTTTTACCGTACGAAATGGGCTCTTCTGAGCGTGCCCATACCACTTTTCCCCTTGATTTCAAAAAAAAAAAAAAAAAAAAAAAACATCTATGAACCTCTCTTTCTCTCCAAATAACACCATAAAACCAAGCAAATGGCCTCAGAAAGAGTGGAGAAAAGGCCCAAGGTCTCGCAGCTGTGCGAGCTGTGCCACTGCCGCAAAGCCATGATCAAACGTCCAAAAAACCTCCAGAAAATCTGCAAACTGTGCTTCTACGACGTCTTCGAAACGGAGATACACAACACCATTGTCTCCAATAACCTCTTCCAGCGTGGCGAGAAAGTCGCTATCGGTGCCTCCGGTGGTAAAGACTCCACCGTACTTGCCTATGTACTCAAACTTCTCAACGAAAGACACGATTACGGCCTTGATCTGGTGCTGCTGAGTATCGATGAGGGCATCGTGGGCTACAGAGACGACTCTCTCGCCACTGTTAAGAGAAACCAGGTCCAATACCAGCTCCCGCTGGAGATCGTCTCGTACAAAGACCTGTACAACTGGACCATGGATGAGATTGTCAGCTGTGCTGGTATCAGAAACAGCTGTACCTACTGTGGTGTATTCAGAAGACAAGCATTGGACAGAGGTGCTGCTAAGCTTGGAATCCATCACGTTGTCACTGGCCACAACGCTGACGACATGGCTGAGACTGTGCTAATGAACTTGCTCCGTGGTGATGTTGCCAGACTGGAGAAATCAACAGCGATCATGACGTCAAGCGCTGGCTCGCCCATAAAGAGATCTAAGCCGTTCAAGTACTCTTACCAGAAGGAGATAGTGCTCTATGCCCACTACAAAAAGCTCGATTATTTCTCAACAGAGTGCTCGTACGCTCCGGAGGCATTCAGGGGAACAGCGAGGGAATTAATGAAGAATCTGGAGTCAATCAGGCCAAGCTGCATCATTGATATCATCCACTCCGGTGAGAGCTTTGTGTTGAAGGAGAAGAAGCAGAGGCAACAGTTCAGGAAGAAACCAACTGCAAAGCACAATGAGGAAATTGAGGTTCGTGCTGACGGATCCGTTTCGTTGAATAGAAGAGGGTTTGTTGACGGTAACAGATGTGAGAGATGTGGCTATCTATCGAGCAATAAGATCTGTAAAGCCTGTATGTTACTGGAGGGGTTGGAGGTCAACAGAGCCAAGATAAGGCTGGATAACGATGTCTCCATCGATGGTTCCGCCAAACTGACCAGAACACTGGAAAAGCTGGTGTTTTAGGCCTCTTAGATAGATATTATGCATTCATGACCGTTATGACGATTTGTGTTTCATTCATGTAAGTTGTTTGATGCGTACATATGTAGCAAGGTTCTCCTTGAACCGTAGAGCTCATCACTAGCAAGAATTTAGTCTGATGTAATACATTTGAATCAATAAGTGGTTTTAATAGTTATAATGACGTTCATGTATATCATCAAGCATATAACTATTGTAGAGATCATAATAGCTGTTAATTATAAGACAGTATCAGGAGACGCCTAGGCCTGTCATGCGTGGGTGCGCCATAGTATCTAACTCCTAAGTGGACAGTCGTAACTAATATCATACAAATTATAATACATTTCTAAAAGAATACAGATAACGTGGAAACCAAGTACGTCTCTCAGAGATTACATCACGAGAAAGTTGCTGATGGCTCGAGCGATGATAGCAAGAATTCCGTGATGTGATGGACCATCCTTGGAATAACCTCATGGCCACATTTGTACTCGATAGCCTGGAACTTCTTCGAGCTGTCAATGTGCTCAGGATCGCTAACTGGTGAAGACCCAATAGCATCGAGGAAAGGATACGAGTATTGGGGAGGAACTTTTGTGTCATCGGCCCCGAACAAAGCCAGGGTCTTCAGGCGTCTTGTGTCGTAGAACCGTGAGATATTTGAGTCTTCTTCGGAAGTTATGTCGAACAATGTCTTGGGATACATAGCTGCTTTTGCTTCACCCATGCCGTACTCCAGAACACCGTATGCCTGAATATACAAGGTCACCCCTCTCAAGCTAGGCGCCAATCTCTTCAGCATCAAGGTCGTCAGATCGAAACACCCAATTATCGGGATCGCAGCGTGGAAGAAGTTTGGGAACCTGGTCACGGCTCTGATTGTGATATGGCCACCCATCGAGACACCACCAACGATTCTGGTGACACTTTGAAAGTTCTTGTAACCGGGAAGATAGGTGGGAAGATAATCAGCAATGTTTTTGAGGTCCAGGACTCCACCGTCAATCATTGAGAGCATATCTTGCGCATGGGTGTCATTTCCATGATCCCAGGAGTCGTTCATAGCCTGGTCCATGACTCTTGTTCCGTGGTTCCTCTGGTCCCAGGCAAGCACGATCAGCGGGGGCTGCTCGGTCTCTGTCTCGTAGTAGCTCTTGAGGATGCTCGTTGTCAGCGCAGATATGTCGCTTTCGGACTCACCTCTACCGTGAATGAGGTAGAGAAGCTTGACATCCTTGACTGGGAGTGTTGGCTTAGTGGTGAAAGGGTCAACCTTGTCACCTCTGTAGTAGAGAAACACCTCAATCCCCGCGACCAGTACAAAAGTGGACGTGATCTTTCTGTCGTGCTTCAGCGGCTTCAGTGACTCATACGGTGCCATTGTGAGATCTCTAGGGACTGTTACCGCTGTTGCTGTTGTTGTTGTTGTCTTATAGGGGTTTGTTGTTGTTTTGGTTATAGTACTATGGTGTCCGGGTTTACTAAAACCCGAACACCATCACAAGCTAGGTCTCAGATCACGGGGAACCACCAGAAATCTTCTTCTTAAGCCACCAACAGAGGCCCAAAAACCCTCCAAAAAGGCCAAAGATGCGCTCCTTCATCAAGTCGCACCGGCGTGGCTCCTCAGGCGCACTTGACTCTGAGCTGATGGCCCCAGTGCTCTCCACTGCCGGCCCAGGCACTCCTTCTGACGGACCAGCCTCTCTTCATGGCTCGCCCATTCCAGCCCCCCACACCTCTCCAGGCCGTGCTAGCAGTGCTGGTGGAGGCTCACCGTCGTTCTCTAAGACGGGAAAGCTTCATCGTCTCTTTGGCAGAAACAAGGGGTCGTCAGGGAATCTTCCAGGGCTCGTTTTGCCGGCTTCACCGGGGAAGAGCTCATCTCCCCCGCCAACCATTGTTGGTACAAGGACTCATGAGTGGGGAACAGCCCCAGGGAAAGATCACAGCTTCACCAAGCTGAACAGTAGAGTCAGCACGTCTGAGAGGTCCTCGTCTGCGTCTCTGTACTCCTCCGGCGAGTCCAACAGAAACTCCTCAATATCCGTCACAAACAACCGTCTCTCCAAGCATGCTAGCAACGACGACTCTGACTTCATTCAACTCCCACTCAATACGGTGCTGGAGATCCCAGACAATCTTTCTCCCACACGAATAGGAACCACTAATGAGGTAAGGAAGAAAAATCTCCATAGACGTGCTCAGATTGTCACTGCCGACTCCCCTATGACGACATCCCAGCTCTCACCAACCTTGGGAGAGCCTGTCCACATCTTTACCAATATGGACTCCTCCGCATTCACAGAGCTAGAGGAAGACCTTGGTGAAGATAAAGCTCTAAGAACACCGCCAGGACTGGGTCCGCCAATTGATCTACACCCATCCCCATCAACACTTGCATATGACGAAGCCAATACAACGTTTGAGGCAATTGACGACTCACCACCTCAGGAGAAAGAGATTCCAGACACTGGATTCGCTGTCACTCCCATTGAAACACCCAAGGACTCCCCGTCACGCACACCAGCGGGTTCTGAGGAAGAGCATAATGATGAAGAAGACAACGGTGATGAGGATGGTAGCTCGTCGCACGAGAGTGAATTCTCATTTGAGCAGGACCAGATTGGTGGAAGAAACTCCTCAATCCGCTACTACAAAAACCCACAGGAGGTTCAGCAAGAGCAGATGAATGTTGTGAGAGAGCAGGGCTTTTACATTAACGATTACATCGAGGATGACGATTTTGATGATGACATGAATTACTTTGACGAGGATGATGAAAATAATGACGATGAGGAGCTGTTCAACAAGAAGTACTTCTCTGATGATGAAGACGAACCCGTTTCAAAGATGAAAAATCTGTCAATCTCGAGCACCTCTATTCCTATTACGGCTTCTGAGGATACGATCGAGGAGTCTCAAGGCCCACAACTTGGTCTAAGCTCATCCTCTCCACAGGAAAACTTAGATCAGAGATTTGTGGGAACAAAGCCTACTTCTGGCTCATCCCAGCTATTTGAAGAGCTCAATGCACTACGTCCAAAGAGGTCATTGAAGTACCATCAACTTCCAGGAACATATGAACATGAATTTAGTGAAAAGCGCTACTCTTGGTTATCAGATGACGAGAACACTTCCAACAAAGGAAATCAATCATATGATTCACTACTTGATGAGATCAACAACATTCCAGATGACTTTGACTATGATGATCAGCCAATTCAAACCCTACAGCCACAAACATCACGCAGTATGGGTCTCAAAAGCTCCATCAAACGTCTTCAAGGTGTCATTGAAGAGAACCCACAGAACACAAAGTTTGAGACTCATGATAAGACCGTGACTCTCTTTCACCGCTCAAGCTCGAACTCATTGCGCTCTACAAAGTCACCAGAACCAACACCAGACAACACATCAGCATTGGAGGGCGATCAATCAGGGTATCATACTCCTAACAATTTACTCACCACACCAAATCCACTTTTCAGAAACCAGAGAGACGTTGAGCTCTCTCCAATTTCGGAAGGATCATACATTGATGATACCACCGGCTTTGATACCACTCCATGATCGGCATAACGTACCTTTTTGTACTGCAGGCGTGTTCGAGGTTATATTATAACTAAATAGTCGAAAAAGGAATTGATGCAGCTGGCCGGACGCCATGGGTATATTCAAATGACGTAGAGAATTTGATTGATTTGAGCAGCTACTAGACCTTCTCGCGTGAGTATTAATTATAAATATTAATAATATCTAGTCATATTGGTAAGTCATAAATTATAATTAGCTGCAGCATTTAGTATCATGATCAATGGCCATTGCTTATTATAATAATCTACTAATTCGCCGTTATATCAGGCCAGTGCATCAAAACATCCGGACATACAAGTAAAACCCGTACATACTGAGAATAAACCCGAACACCGTATTATAGATAATGCCAATTATAATTGTTGAGCTGAGGGTCCTAATTTTTTTTCAAATATCATACAGGCTACATGTCTACTTCTATTATTTTTAGAGCCTAATCTGGCAACTGAAACTGGCGTTAGCAATAATATATTAACTATACTAGTAACGTAGCTCATGCGCCTGAATTTTTAATATTTTAGGTCGAAGTGCACACTTAGAATTTCATCTTACCTAATTCATTTTCGGCTAAAAGTACAAATCTGCAAAATCAATTTAATATATATTTACGTTATAAAACGTATATTATGCGCTTCAGCGTCACAATATAATTGAAGATGCAGGTAAACATATAATACACTTATATATACAGCAGATAATATATAAGTCATGAATTACGTCGAACGTATATTGTCAAGTTGCGAGTCGCAGTTTTCCATATTGATATTCATTCTCGCACCATAATTTAGTTGATATTTGTTTGATTAGGCTTCACTATTTATGAATATATATTGCATAAGTCGATCATATACGTTGAAAAAAGACTAGCCAATTATAATATTATACGTCGCTTGCGTAATATGGCGCCGCACTGCAGCTAGCGATGTATAACACATAATATTGAGCGCCACATTCTACTTTGGGGGTGATGCCGCCAGCAATATCTCGACGTATATTATCAGACAGGTTGATTAGGTATCGTTTATGTATTTGTCACTATTGTGCATTGGAAATGTATACATGATATATGATTCGTAGGGTGATGAGGGAAGTTCGAGCTGGCCGTACTGATTAGACTTTTGAGGTCACCAGCTGCAATTACCTCCGCATCTTTCACGTCAGGATAATTCGTGGAAGAATATATAGAGGATGACATTGTTGGCCATCGTCAAGCCCATGAGATATTGATCAATTTCGATATTGCAACCCCTCAATAACTTTGATCAGTGGAAATATGCACAGCGTATAATAATACTCCTATGATGCCGATATCGGTTATACTAGCCCCGATGGGGAGACTCTCGAGTCCCATACTACTCGGAGCGCTCATAGATCTTACTAACACCATTTGAAACCCCTCAATTGGTCAGATGAGTGCAGCATGTCTGTGATTGTTCGCACCATCGTTCCTATAAACCCGATCTAGAAAGTAAGGGGTTCAAGAGCGGCCGCGACACAATTTTGCGATGGAGATGGCACAATAATCTCGATCATACTTGAGATCAGCAACTGTAGGTATACGGAGATGATCGATCAGGAGTGCATACAAAACATCAATGGTTAGAGGAGAGCAGACTTTCACAATTGAGGGCGATTACCGCGGATACATACAGAACATTTATCCGGTTGGGATGTCGCAGCAAGTTGATAAGAGTTTTCTAAACGTGCATATGGCCCCGAGGTCGAGGCCGAGGCGGGCGTCAAGGATCGTCGGGGGCCATAAAAGCCAGCTTTCTAGATTTCAATTAGTGGAGCAATATCATATAATTACAGGAGAAGAGAAGATTGGTGTAGGCCTCTTTTAAATCAGCTGTATACGATTATCGCGTTATATAATACAGCAGGGTCCTAAAGGGTCCAACCTTCCCCCGCAATTAACGCAATTGTGCCAACAAGCATAACCCCCACTTCGACGGGCCCCGAGCCCCGAGAAAAGCAGCTCCTCGAGAGCACATGCAATTAGAGCGGAATTGGAGCTCGTGCGTTGCTCGTCTTCCTTTTTGGGAGCCCTCACGTGTAGATTTTTCCCTAAAGATTCTTATGCATACCGGCTTTCTTATCAGTGTGTGGTTCTTACCATTTTGCTTATTTCATATCCATCAGATAGCTAGATCAAAGGCTAAAACGGACAGACGAGATAAGACCTCCTCTAAGCAGTGTAAAGTCTTGGAAATCAATATGGAAATCCTCTTCTGGAAAGTCAATCCGGAGAGCCCTACCCCCTTTAGCTGGGTGGCATAAATACCCCCCTAGAACCCCACATATTCGACCACCCCTAAAATTGGTCTTTTGATCACGACATAATGAAACTTCTCACTCTGGGATCAGCCATTGTGGCCTCTATGGCACTGGTTGCCGAGGCCCGGCCGACATCCATGCATTTGTCCAAAGCTACCCTCAAGAGAAGAGCCCACCAAGAGATGATGGATCGTTTCCAGAAGAGGGAAGACATCTCCGCTTGTTCTCCAACTACACCAGACCCAGCTACTCCTCCAAAAGCAAATATTTGGGCTCAATTGACCGATGATGAGACTAACGGGGTGTATTCTTTGCTCACTGACATGTTCAATTTGACTGCTTACGACGACTCCACACCTTACGATAACTTCGTCATGTGGATCGAGACTTTGAGACCAAATAAGACAGCTGCACTGGAGTACTTGGATGGTAACGCTACAGCTCCACCTAGATATGCTAAGGCCGTCATGTTCTTCGGTGGTGAGGACTTTGCTGATCCAGACTACCCACATGGGTACTGGGAGACTTACCAAGTTGGTCCTTTGCCAGTCTCTAATGCTACCGTTGTTGAGCCATTGACTTGGCTAAATGCCAAATCTAAGGTCTCTTTCCAAGTTGGTTACCAGGACACACATCGCTCTGACATGTATGACTCTTTTGTTCAGTCTGTTTTCCTGGACCCAGAAGTGGCACCTGTTATTGAGGACATCACAAAATCACCAACTTACGGTCTTGACAACTCTTCTTTGGAGATCTGGATGACAGATCCATGGCTCTGGGATGAGGAGACTGATACTCTTGGTACCTGGTCCGCCGTCTTTGGAACTAACGACTACGATGCTGGTGACGTTCTGTCTCATGGCCTCTATTTCCTGTGTAATGTCTCCGGTCGTGACATCAACACGTACTCCATTACTAAGTGGTTCTACGGCACGACGTTGTATAACTCTACTGGCGAGTTTGTTGAGGCCTGGAAGTCTGGAAATATGGAAATTTTGCCACAAGTGTTGTCCAATGAGACTGATTGGACTTTCCCAGCTTATGTTTCAGGAGACAGAGAATTCGATGATAAGCAGACCCCAGTTTCCATTGAGCCAGATGGACGTCGTTGGGCTTTCTCTGAGGGTGATAGATATTTCACCTGGATGGACTGGGAGTTCTTTGTTGCCTGGGACAGAGATAGAGGTATGGCCTTGTATGATGTGAAGTTCAAAGGCGAGAGAATCTTGTATGAACTCGGTTTGCAAGAAGCTATTGCCGAGTACGCTGGTGATGATCCATTCCAGATGCACACCGTTTTCTTGGACTCCTCATATGGTTTCGGTAATGAGGCTTGGGGTTTGGTTCCTGGATATGACTGTCCTTACAATGCTGAGTACTTCAATGTCTCCTGGCACACTGCTGGTGGTAATGACTACCAGAACAACTCTTACTGTGCTTATGAGTTCTTGGAGGATTATCCAATCTCCAGACATGTGGCTGGTACCTACGTCACTGTCAACAAGAACCCAACATTTGTTTTAAGAACAGTTACTACTATCGGTAACTATGATTACAACTTTGCTTACAAGTTCTACATTGACGGTACTATTGATGTTTCAGTTCGTGCAGCTGGTTACATTCAAGGCTCTTACTATGTTAACGAGACATCTGAGCCATTCGGTTACAAAATTGGTAAGACGTTGTCAGGTTCTTTCCACGACCACGCTCTGCATTTCAAGGCTGATTTGGATGTTGGTGGTGTTGAGAACCAGGTCAGAAAGGTTGACTTTGTCAAAGATACACAGGAGTTCCCATGGGCTCCAGGTGTAGAATACTATACCAAGAAGAGAGTTTCCGAGTTGTTGGAGACTGAAGATGACTCCAAACTCACTTGGCCATCTAACGGTGCTGGTGCCTTGCTCGTTGAGTCTTATAATCAGGTCAACAAATGGGGTTCTCCAAGGGCCTACAGAATTGTCCCAGGAGCTTCGCCAGTTCACAGAATCGTCAATGAGTCTCTCACACTTGTTAATCAAGCTCAATGGGCTAACAATGATGTCTCATTCACTTTGCAAAAGGACTCTGAACCATTCTCATCCAATCTATTTAACGCTCATGACATCCACGATCCAAGTGTTAAATTCAATGACTTCTTTGATGGTGACTCTCTCATTGGTACAGATGTTGTTGCCTGGATCACTCTAGGTCTTCATCATTTGCCAAACACTCAGGATGTGCCAATCACTATTTTCAACACTGCTCAGTCGAGCTTCATTCTGACTCCATACAACTACTTCGACAGTGCGCAGATTCAGGATGTCAAGTCGCAGATGATATATGAGTACTCTGAGGATGATGACACTGTCAATAACTGGGACTTCTACGGCTCCGATATCAAGCAATGTGCTTACGATATCTCCGCTTTGAGTTACGACACTTTCAACTACGAAGGTTTGAGTATTGGTAAGGAGGCTACCAACATCGCCTCTCCATGATTGAGGTATAAATTTTCATTTTCTCTTCACGTTCACCCAAGGTATTCGTGGTCATACTGGATTTGGTTCCAGTATGAACTCAGAAGTCCATGTGGCATCAACTTCGATTAGCCACTTTCACTTATAAACGAGATTTACACACAAGTCACTCGTAGACACAACTACCACTACCTTAGCCAGTGCATCTGATGACTGCATATCCATGGCTTACGACAAGCTATTATGAAGTCACATAGAATTGTTTCGATCATGTGACTTGGTATAGAACTCGATCACTTAAAAACAGATAACATGATTTTCAACGAAGACTTCGTGGCCAAGTTGGTTAAGGCGCACGACTGTTAATCGTGAGATCGACAGTTCAATCCTGTCCGAGGTCGTTTTTTTTTTCAATGCTGAAAATCCCTAAACCCGGACACCAATCTTACTAAGCGTATGGGGAAGACCTATAATGGCTTTTCGGGCGTACAATTTATCGTATAAGTACAGATATATTTTTTGATTAAGGTTACGAGCTTCCTTCTGTTGTAGAAGTGGTTGGCTTCTTTGAGTCCTCACCGATTCTTTCTTCCAAAACCTTCAAAGCTACTTGTCTTCTTCTTTCTGCGGCATTTCTTGAGTCAGACGTTGTAGAGGGGAATCCAGTTGCTCTTCTTCCAGCTCTCGCATTACTTTGCTCGATATCATTCTGACCAAATCTGGTTAAAAGACCCAATTGGATGTTGAGTTCATAGACTTGATCAAACAATGGGGAAAGAATTGGTGTCAATGCATCAGGGAAGAAATGGACAAGCGAGAAAGTGTCAGAGGCATCACCATAGATTTTTTGAATACCGATAACATCATTTGGTTGTGGAAGAAGCGGATCAACAACGTTTTGCTGGAAGAATCTCAAGTATGTCCAAGAGACAAGGAACCCGATCCATGATTGGATGGCTGGTGTCATTGAGGCATTGAGGATCGAAGCGATGGAGATGACGGTTAGAGTGATCAATGGGACTTGCTTGACACGAATCTGGGCAGAGCCTTTGAACAACACAATGGAATGCTCTGGGATCAATTGTTTGAAAACCACAAGGTAAGAGATCAAGATACAGACGTTTCCATCAACAGGAATGTTGAAGAAATTGATACCAGCGATCAAATTACCAAAGATTAAGAAGAGATCAGTGAGCAGATTGGAGATAGCACCTGTGAGCAGAACGAATTTGACAAGCTCTTTGGATGACCATGATCTTTCGATAAACTTACCAGCAAAAAACATCACGACGACGGAGAATAAGAATCTCCACACATACATATCAATGAATATCGCGGTGATGAGCGTCCATGGATGGGCCAACGTGTGGTTTGGTATCAGTTGAAGATACGGGACGATGATCTTATCAAAGTCCACGTTGGAGTTGCCTCCGGCAACGAGCTCATTGTAGGTCTTTCTCTTCAAGACCTGGAGAATGAGCGACCCCACGGTGGCGGCGATAAGGAAGCCCTTTGTTGCTGGCGGAACGCTGAGGTTCTTCAGGTTGATTCTGGACGAGAGGGATGACATCTTGTGGAAGACGAAGTATCCGATGGCGAATGTGATTAGGCCAATGGTGACGGAGAATATGTGATAATGGTGTGTGTGTACGTCCTTATAGGAGGGATCGCCAAGACGCGTCAAGTCGGGGTAAAGCGTAGAACTGCTTGTAGTGTCTCTGGAACCTCTTTTTTTCTGTGTATGGAGTACACGTGATGTTTCCTGAGGGAGTGGAAAGTTTCACAACAAGTTCGAGAGCTCCAGGGCTGTGTAATTGCTGTTAAAGCTGTTCTGTGGATAGGGGACAATGGTGGCTTCTTCGGGACGTGTCTTTTTTTTTCCTGCTTAATTTACGCGACCAAGCCTCTAATGGTGTGAATTATCGCTATTTATAGCAATATTGGCAGTAAGCAGACGATTATGGATGAAATGGGCTCATATGGGACGACTCTGGAGTTATCTGGAATTTTTTCACTAAAATACCGAAAAAAAGAGGCGTTATCTCTTCTTTTTCCCCACGTTGGAAACATCAGCAGCTCTGATTACCGTCGCCACAGACAATCGCGCTTTCAAAAAGCGATCACATGGGGCTTTTTGCGACTTTAAATCACAACAGTACAGAAGATCGAGGACGAGAAACAAACTGTTCTGTGCTCTGCTGAAGAGATTTGTTCATATAGCCATATTTGTGCCCTATAGCTGGAACTGAGAACATTTTGAGGGGAGTTTTCTGGTCGCAAAACGACGATTAGAGATAGAGATAATGTCCAGTCTAGCCAGAGACACATCTGACGGCTCGGTTAACTCGTCACAAGACGGCGTTAAAAAGCCAAAGAGCAGGAAAAGAGCCTCGTTCCTCACAGAAGAACAGAAGAAGAAGCACCACATTGAGTCAGAGCACAAACGACGCCAGGCTATCAGGGATGCGTTCCTCAAGTTGACGACGCTGGTGCCCTCGCTGCGTGAAAGCGATTCACGATCCGAACAGCTTGTGCTGGACCGTTCGAGCGAGCACCTCGTTAAGCTGTACCAGGAGAATGAGCAATTGATAAAGTTGTTAGAGCAGAAGGGCCTTGAAGTGAATTCATCGCTGAGGATTGTGTTCCCCAACGGTCCCCCCAAAACACCGTGAAGCTGTGATGAATGATACGAATTGTAACGAAACATAAGGCGTAGATGGATACTCAATAGATGTTAGACGGATGCTAGGAGGAGATGACTAATAAATATAACCATATCTAGTATAATAATATAAACCTTTTGATCGATAGTTTTCCTGATCTTACTATCATGAGACGGTTTAGTGGAGACTCCATGCAGTCACCGCAGGAACAGCCAATTGGTCTGACTACTTGTACCTAAGAAATTGAATTTATTGAGGAGCACTTAGAGCTATAATTTTTCAGACTGTACCTAAGTGCAATATTTTATTATTACCAATTAAGAAAAAGAACTCATGGCAATTGAGATCTGGACTTTATGGAACGCGCTGATAACCACACGGAAAACCCGGACATCCTATACGCCGACATTATTTGCCAGCTTTCCAAATCAAACGTCGCTGTCATTTAACGACAAATTCCACCACAACCAACTGGAAACTCCAAGTCCAAGTATACACAGAGAAAAATGTACAACGGGTTTGGCCAGAACGGGCAGCCCCCGCTCGGATACCAGCAGACGGGCTTCCAGCAGCAGCAATACCAGCCGCAGTTCCAGAATCAACAAGGTGCCTTCCAGTACAACCAACAGCAACAACAACAGCAGCAATTGCCTCCACAGACCTCTTTCGGCCAGTCCCAGCCTCTCTATCCACAACAGACAGGTTACGTCCAGCCTCAGCAGACAGGTTACGGTGGTTCAGCTCCGCAGTATGCCCTCCAGCCTCAGCAAACGGGTTACGCCTCACAGCAGCAGCTGCAACCACAGCCAACCGGGTTCTCTGCTGCTGCCCAGCAGACTGCTAAGAACGATAAGCTGAAGATCCCAAACATCAGACTGTCCTTCATTACTGCTGCGGACCAGCAGAAGTTTGAACAATTGTTCCGCAGTGCTGTTCCTCAGGGATCTAATGCACTAAACGACACTGCCGCAAGGGACATCTTGCTCAAGTCAGGTTTGCAGCCACAGATCCTAGCTAAGATCTGGGAGCTCTCTGATCTCAACAAGTCCGGACAACTGCTCTTCCCAGAGTTCTGTCTCGCTTTGCACCTGGTCAATGTTGCATTGAGAGGTCAAAACATTCCATACCAGTTGGAGTCAAACCTCAAGAAAGAGGTTGAAGGATTCGTTGATGCTATCAATTTTAGCGTTCCTGACGAGGAACCATCAAAGGCAAAGACCCCATTTGACAATCTGAATCAGCTGAATACTTTAAACCAACTTGGTGGCTTGCAATTTCAGCAAAATGCCCAGCCCCTATTTGGCCAACCAACAGGCATGCCACAGATCTCATTCGGTGGTTATCAGCCATTGCAGCCACAAGCCACTGGTTATCAGCCATTGCAGCCACAAGCCACTGGTTATCAGCCATTGCAGCCACAAGCCACTGGTTATCAGCCATTGCAGCCACAAGCCACTGGTTATCAGCCATTGCAGCCACAAGCCACTGGTTATCAGCCATTGCAGCCACAAGCCACTGGTTATCAGCCATTGCAACCACAAACCACAGGCTTCCAGCCATTGAAGCCACAAACCACAGGCTTCCAGCCATTGCAGCCACAAACCACAGGCTTCCAGCCTCTGCAGCCACAGGTTACCGGGTTCAATCCAACTGGTTTGCTCCAAGCCCAGAAGACTGGTGTTGGTAATAACTCGTTCTTCCAGGCCAGCTTGTTACAGCCACAGAAGACTGGGTTCCAGAACTTGCAACAATACGCTCAGTATCAAAACCAAGAGTTCATCAAACCAGATGAAAAGGAGAAATTCAGTAAGATCTTTGATCAGTATGATTCAAGAAGACAAGGTAAGTTGGATGGTAAAATCTGTGCTGAGATCTTCAGAAAATCTGGCTTGAATCGCCAAGAATTGGAGAAAGTCTGGAACTTGGTCAACGTGGATGATAAGCCATACCTAACCAAAGAATCATTTGCCTTGGGTATGTGGTTAATTTATAAAAAGTTGAACGGTCATGAATTGCCAAACAGATTGCCTGATTCCTTGCTGCCTACAAGTACCTCCATCTTGAACGATGCCAAGGAGAAGATGAAATTGACCACTCCAGCCTTTGCTAAGAAACCATTTGGTGCTGCTTCCTTCAAAAACAACGATGATGATATCAGTGTCTCCAAACACAGAAGAAACATTGAACTTTCCGATGAAGTTTCCAATGTTGAGATGTTGAAGAGTAAGATTGAGATCCAAAAGAATACATTGGAAAGTTTGAACAGAGAAGCATCACCATCTTCTGGTACCAATACTATTGATTTGAGAGCCATTGAGGATCTGAAGAGCCAGATTAGAGCCCTTCCAACCACTTCAGGCTCCAATGACAAAACCGTTCTGAAGAACAAATTGAACAGTTTGACTGCCAAGGTTCCAGATTTGATTCGTGAAATCTCCAGAATCGATAACGAAATTACCAATGCCAAGATTGAGCTTTACAAGATCAAAAACCCATCTTCTATCATTGGTTCTGGTCCAAACGGTGAAGTTACTGAAGCTGATAAGAGAAAGGCAAAGAATAAGGCTTTACTCGCCCAGAGAATGGCTGCTTTGACTGGTAAACCTGTTGCCAATTCAGCTGCTGATTTCGAGACTGAACAACAACAGTTGAATGAAGAGGTTGCCAAAATCAGACAGAACAATAAGGAGAACCAAGAGATTATCTATGACATTGAGAAGACCATCAAGGATTTGGCCCAAGGGGCACAGAGCTCTTTGTCTCAAGGTGCTGATAATGCTAGCTACAGAAAGTTCGAGCTCGGTGTTGATGTTCAACCTGAAGTTGCCGAGTTGGTAAAGGAACTAAGAATGTCAAGTACACCAAGATCTACACCAGTCTCGACTTACACTGCTCCAACTCCAGTTTCCAACGCTTCAAGTGCACCAGCTGCAAAGAGTACTCCTCCGCCAGTTGGTCCAAAGCCATCTACACCAGATTCTTATTCCAGTTTCAAAACTCCAGAGGAAAGAGCTGCTCACATAAAAGAACAGGCCAAAAAGAGAATGAACGAAAAGCTTGCAAAGTTCGGCATCAACAGAAATAGGGGCAAATCATCTTCCACTACGTCCACTGATTCTACATCAGCTCCACAAGCTCCACAAGCTCCACAAGCTCCACAGACCCAACCAGCTGCTCCAACGCCACCCCCAACTCAACAGCCCCAGGAAAAAGCTGTTTCTATTCCACCACCTCCACCAGCTGCAAGATCCACGAAGGCCTCCGCCGAATCCGATGACGAGGATGAAGAAGAGAAGAGACTTCGAGAACAGCTCGAGGCATTGAAGCAGAAAAAGAAGGCCGATAAAGAGGCAAGAATGGCTAAGCTCCGCAAGGAACTTGCCGATGCTGAGAAGTCTGATGACGAAGAAGTTGCTGCCCCACAGAAGGTCCAAACGTTTGCTCCAGCTCCATCACAAGCACCAAAGACCGTTGCTCCACAGCCCCAGTCCGTTGCGCACCATGACACGAACCCATTCGCTAAGGCCACTCCACCTGTTGCTGCTCCAGTGTCATCAAACAATCCATTCGGAAGACAGCCACCTATCAAGTCTGAGACCCCCGTCTCTGCTACCCCTTCGTTTGATCAGAGCAAGATTGCGGCTCAGAGAGCTGCACAGCGTGGTGTTGGCAATGACGACGACGATGATGGTTGGAGTTCTGATGAAGATAAGAATGATAGTGACGATGAATCCATTCCAAACCGTCAAGGTGCTGCTCATTTGGCTGGGTTGTTGTTCTCTGGTATGGGTCCTGCTAGAAGTTCCACACCAAAGGAGGAAAAGCCAAAACCGGTGCCAATTGCAGCTCCTGTCCCTTCTGCTAAGGCTGTGCCTATTACTGAACCACTTCCATCAAAAACTGAGGAGCCAACTGCTTCAGCTCCTGCAGTTCCTGTGGCCCCACCAGTCCCATCTGCAGCTCCTGCCGTTCCAGTCGCTCCTCCTATCCCAACTATTCCAGCTGCTGCTTCAGATGCAAAGGCCCTAGAAGTTCCAGAGGCTCCAGCCCAGCAGACCGACTTCTCTGCTCAAGTGATTCAGACCCCTGAAGTCCCACCACTCCCACAAGGAATGGTCTCATCATTACCGGAACAGAGCTACTCTACCAGTGAAGCCATCTCTAGGGCTGAGTCAGAGGAGTTTACTACACCAACAGCTCCATCTCCTTCTCATGAAGTTCAAGAGTTTGAGGCTCAAACACAAGCACCACCTCCACCAATCCCACAGGGACTTGCTCCTTCTATACCACAGTTGGATTCCCCTACTGTCCCAGATTATTCTGCTCCTGTTGAAGCACCATCTTCAATCCCTCCACCTCCACCACTCCCACAGACAACAGCACCTGAACTTCCACAACAGGGAGCACCACCAATTCCACAGTTCTCAGCACCACCACTTCCTGAAAGTTCAGCACCTCCACCTCCTCCACTTCCTGAAAGTTCAGCACCTCCACCTCCTCCACTTCCACAGACATTAGCTCCACCACCTCCACCATTGCCAACATTGGCTGCACCACCTGCACCAACTGAATCAGCCCCTGCTGCCCCTGCCCCTGCTGCTGGTGGCGGATTGGCCTTCCTCGCAGAGATCCAGAAGAGAAGAGATGATAGATTTGTTGTTGAGTGAAAGGGAGTGCGTGTGTTGTACTACGATAAAAAGTATGTCTTTAGAATGTATGTATTTAAAAAAAGTATTTGTTCGTCATCTATAGATCTCATATCAGTGGTAAATCATTATCGTTAGCAGTTTTCGTATGATTGGTCATTAGCAAAGTCGTAGTGGTGTTTGACCAGATGTTGCATAGATTTACAAGTTCGGAGGCGACATTTCACTCCATGCTTCTTTCAACAACAACATCCTCGATGGGGTCAGACGTCTGGAGCATGGTGGTACTTTTCAACTCTAGTAAAGAGTGGCAAGTCATCTGGATCTGGGACGTAGCTTCCCATGTTCGTAAACAACGGTGCGGTCAAGATAGTTGGGTCTGCACCCAACTGGGATCTAACATAATCATTCTCTTTGAGCATATCAAGAACGTTATCAGCGTCGTTGAGGATGGATTCGAAGAGATAGGACCACTCTTGACGACGAACAGATTTCATGCCAGTGATCTTTTCCCAGAAAAGAGTGATAAAAGGTCCTGGGGAAGATAAGTCAACGGAGCCTGGCTCATTACTGATCTTTCTCAAGAGAAGTGCCTGCTCAGCATAGACTTTCTCCATGATACGCGGTGGTACGTAGTAGTAGATGACTTGGTGCTTGACGATCCTGGCGGCAACGGCTTTGCGGATCTCGTGGGGCATGAAGTATGGGTTATACCGGCCGACACGAATGCTTCGAGTGCCGGGCTCAGCATATGCGATAATTGCCTCTGTTGGTGCCATTATTATTGTTGACGGATGATTCTGATCTTCTTGGTGGCGGGAGGTGACGCGTTATAGCTGGTCAGATCAGAAGACGATGAATGAATAGATCAGCGAACCAGTAGACTCGGCTCACACAATAATCTATGCCTGAGACTTTCCTCAAGTTAATGGAAACAGTAACCTCTGTCGGGTATATTGAAGGCTGCTAATTGACCATTCACAACGTGTACATCAAAATAAGGTGATATAAATACAGAGAAGTGGAGACAGGAACAGCGATGATGTGGTGTCCGGGTGTTTTTATCGTTTGTTTACATGTTATGAGCCCTGACTTTGCTGCCATTTATGCATGTGCCACTTGGCTTCGCTTCCCCACACTTCAACCGCGGCAAGTTGATGACACCTTTTCCAGCAGGGCAATGATCAAAAACGCTAAACGTATAAAAGGCTAAACCTTTGCAGTTTCAAGCCGCCGGATAAGTTTACTATTTCCCATCCGGCAAAGAAATAGACGCACAAACACAACCAAATGCTTATCTCCAAGCTCCAGGATCCCCACGAGCGCAGCAAGGAGCTCAAGTTGCTGCTCTCCAATCTTCTCCAGCTATACCGGGAGAACAGGGACAACCCGACGAGGCCAGTGCTCATATTCATCGCTACTCTCGTATCTTCCGGTGCCGTTGGTGTGGGCTACGTCATCAACAAGCTCATCTCTGATTGGAGGGACAAGCGGGACTCCCGACCGCTCTATAGACGCTCGTCTTCAACCATCCTCAAGAACGGCGCCAGACAGTTGTTCATCCCTTACAAGAACCGACAGAAGCGTGTTGTTATTCAGCCAACAGACCCAGAGGTGTACGACAGAGACAAGTACAAGTTTAAGAACTTTGTCAAAAACATCCGGAACGAGAGAGACTCTGAGAAGTTGTTCAGCTCCAAGTTTCTCAACCAGCTCATGATCATCTGGCAGATCTTGGTGCCCAAGTTCAATGACCGTAACACTGTGCTTCTTGTTGCACAATTCTTCTTCTTGATTCTTAGAACATGGCTCAGTTTGCTTGTTGCCAAGTTGGATGGTCAGATTGTGAAAGACATCATTGGTGGTAAGTTCAAGAAATTCTTGAGAGACTTGGTTTATTGGTTCTTGATGGCTGTTCCATCATCCTATACAAACAGTGCAATCAAGTACCTTGTCAAGAAGTTGGCAAGCAACTTCAGAACGAACCTGATGAGATACATCCACGATATGTACCTTGATGACCGGATGGTGTACTATAAGATTATGTTCAACAACCAATCCATTAAGGATATCGACAACTTCATCATCTCTGATGTTAACAGATTCACGAACGCCTTATCTTCTTTGTTTTCCAATATTGGTAAACCGATGATGGATTTGGTCTTTTTTGCAGTTTACTTGAGAGACAATTTGGGAACCGCTGGTATATCTGGTATCTTTATCAACTATTTCGCCACTGCATGGCTTTTGAAACGGTTCACACCACCATTTGGTCAGTTGAGCAAAGAGAAATCGGCATTGGAAGGTGAGTACTACAATGATCATTTGAATTTGATCAATAACGGCGAAGAGATTGCCTTTTATAACGGTACCGAATTGGAGAAGATCAAGATCAATGGTATCTATAACAAGATGATGAATCATGTGTTCAAGATCAACAGAGTCAAAGTGACCTATAACTTTTTGGAGGATTACTTGTTGAAATACACATGGTCCGCCTTGGGTTACCTTTATGTGTCAATTCCAATCTTCATCACATCACTTCAGGATACTGTTAAAGCAAGCACAGAAGAGAGAAACATGCGTCAATTCATTGTTAACAAGAGACTTATGCTCTCGATGGCAGATGCTGGCTCGAGATTGATGTACTCCATCAAAGATGTTTCCAAGCTCACCGGTTACACTGATCGTGTATTTACATTGTTGACAGTTTTACATCAGGTGCATGCCAGAGAGTTTAACTATGGTGACATTGAAGACCATGACGCTATCAGAGGTACAGTCCAGTTCCATTACAATGGATTACGCTTTGAGAAGATCAACGTTATAATCCCATCTTCCAATGGTCGTGAAGGTGTTAAATTAATTAATGAGTTAGATTTCCAATTGAGAAACCATGAAAGTATCTTGATCCTCGGTATGAATGGCTGTGGTAAGACTGCTATCGAAAGAGTTATGGCTGGGTTGTGGCCATTGTATGATGGGTTGATGTCCAAACCAAATGACGATGATGTTATTTATTTACCCCAGAGACCTTATTTCAGTAATGGTACACTTAGAGATCAACTCATTTATCCAATGAGTTACGGTGAGATGATCAACAAGGGTGTTACTGATTGGGATTTGGTAAAGATATTGAGAGAGGTGAAGTTGGAATATTTGCTTGATCGTGGCACTGGTTTGGAATATTTGGATGCTGTTCATGAATGGAAGGATGTTTTAAGTGGTGGTGAGAAACAGAGAGTACAATTTGCTAGAGTGTTGTTCAAAAACCCAAAATTTGTTGTTTTGGATGAAGCTACCAATGCTATATCTTCTGATATTGAAGCATATCTGTTTGACTTGTTGAAGCAGAAGAGATTTGCATTCATCACATTATCACATCGTCCTTTGTTGATCAAGTATCATGATTATTTGCTTGAGATCCGTGATAATGGTAATTGGTCATTTGAGACATTGGGAAGTGATGCTGCCATTACATCTATTGATAAGGAGATCAAAGAGATTGAGCTGAAATTGAAACACGTTGGAAGTTTGGAGTCACGTAAGAAGAATTTGGAGATGCTTTTGGATGGGTATGAGGTTAGCGATGAAAGTCTTGGTGTTGAAGAGGAGAAGTTGTTAGAAGACAAGTTTGAGACTGCTGAAAATTCAAGTGAAGAGTTCACTGAGGAGGGCCAAAGTTTTACCTCGAGTGATGTCAAGACTGTTGATAGTGTGTCAAACGTTTCGAAGACAAGTACCAAAAAGGGTACCCCTAAGAAGAAATCCAAGTCCAAATTGTTCAAAAGGGGATCCAAAACTGCCTGAATCTGAATTCAATATCAATATTACCAAGGAGCTTGTAGTCCATCAGTGTTATCTCCAAAGAAGTTTTTCAAATCTGGATTGGAATGGAGATACGGATGTTGTCTCTTGAACGGATTCCTTTTGGCCTTTTTACCACCTAATAACTGTCCATTACCTAGCGGATCTTTTTCAAATTGGGTATAAGCATGTTTATATTCTGCATTTGCCAAATCCTTGAAGTAGTTGATGTATTTATCAGATCCCTCCTTGTAATTTGGAGTTGGTGCGTTACCAAGATATGTGACACTCTCCAATGGGAATTTCAACGTTGGGAAATGTAGTTTCATGAACCGGTCTCTTTTGAACTCAAACCCACAAACGGTGACTCTTCGTGGATACTGACCAATTATCTCATGAAATCTAGCGATCGAGAAGAGTACGTTCTCAAAGGAATCCCGTGCATACTCCTCAGTGTGCACTCTCTCAACGTTATCGTCGCTTATAAGGCCCAACTTCTGGGCTAAAAAGTAGTACGATTGTGCCTCGGACATTGGACCAGCAACAAGCTTGGTCTGTCCACCAGAAAACAAAATCAGCGATTGTGGGTCTTTTGAAAGCTCTTCAAAGGCCATGTATATGTGTTGTTTAAAAGAGAGATGGTCAAACCCTTCAATTTGGAAGGATTCAAGATACCAATCATCGGAATCGTCTCCATCGCCAGTATACTTCCAGATCCCGTGACACGGAACAATAACCAGATGTGCACTCATTTGTATGGCTCAGGCAGGACGAGCTGGCTAACTGTGGTTGGTGGGCTTTGGGCTACGACGTAATCCCATTTAGTCGCGAACATGGATCTAGACCATGGGGCTATGCAGAAAGATCACGTGCACTCTTTAGGGGGTAATGCTCAATATAGCGTCTTCTATCTCATATATCTATGTAGTATGTAATATTTAGAGAAAATCTCACATTAAATTTCCGTTGCTAGTTACAGAGCCCTATGTTGTTTTTACTCTCATGCCCCGCTAAAGATATATCCTACTCTCAAGGATCCGAGAACCGACACCCCGATGCCTAAGATCGTACCAAGATAAGTGGAAGGGGCCCTTTTAAGCTTAATCTGGACAATAAAACGGAAAAAAACTCCCATGCAAATGGGCTTAAAAAGATGTTAAGGGCCCCTGGGGGTGAATTTTTTCCAAGGGGCCCGACGTTGGGTGTCGCACAAGCCTGCATGGGCTCCACAATACGCATTCTTTCACGTATTTCGGGTGTCTTTGAGCCCAGTTGAAGCTCTAGACTTGAACTTCAACATAGGAATATAAACAGAGAGAAACTACGTGCACACCCACGTTTTTACCCGCTCGTAGCCACTAATCTTCCCATGGGAAACATACTTATGTGCGACCTGCGGTTCAGGCATTGCATCAACATGAAAAAAAGTCTTGGACAGTTTCATCGATGGATACATCGCCAATCAGAAGAAGTCACAAGGTGCTAGAAAGAGCAGAAAGGTCACCCAAAGAGTCCCATTTACAGTTTATGACAGCTTATATAGAAAGCTCCATCTCATGTAGAAAATTTAACTCATATGTCCGCCCGTCTTGTGATCTGCTTCTATAGATGCAAAAGGGGTCCAGCGGACTTGCCATATGCACGCGTAGTGCACACCCAAAAGACCTTCTCAATTAGAAAAGATCTACCGAATTTACACCTTTTTTCTAGGCATTTCTCACTTATAAATTTACAAGAGAGTAGCCATATCTAAAAGATCTCTGCGATGGTGCTGGACCACGTTATCTGATCCATCTGATAGCGCCCGAGAAATGTCCGTCCCTACCAAAGACCAGGACTCCGTTGCAGTTGTACAGGGGGAAAGCTCTTCTTCTTCCATTGAAGTCAGATCTATTGAGAAAGAACTACAGACAGAGGTCAAGAGCGTTGAGGAAGTTGAACCGAAAGGCTGGAAGAATAAGAGACTTCTCTACATCGCCTACGCCGTTTTGATCCTCACCGCATTCATTGAGAACTTTGCTAATGACTCCACCAAGAACCTGGACTCCTACGCAACCTCTGAGTTCAATGCCCACTCTCTGATTTCAACAGCTGCTGTCGTTTACAAGATCTCCTCGATCTGTGCTTATCCTATTCTTGCCAAGATTGCCGATTTGATGGGTCGTGGTGAAGGGTTTGGTATCTCCGTCTTGCTCTATTCATTGGCATATGTGCTATACGCCTCCTGTAAGAATATCCAAACTTATATCTGTGCAGAGATCCTCTACGCCGTTGGTAGAAACGGTTACAGAGTTTACCAGCAGATTTTCATCGCTGATACCACAGACTTGATTAACAGAGGTCTGTGGTCCCAGGTTCCTGGTGCTTTAACTGCTATCCCATCGCTATATGCCGGTTCTTACGTTATGGATGCATTTTTGGACCATTCAACTTGGAGATGGGGGTATGGAGCCTTTGCCATTATCCTTGGTGTTTCTGTGATTCCATTGACTGTTATTATGTTTATACTGGACCATAAAGCCAGAATTGGGGTCAATGGTAGTGGTAAGGCCAAAATCTTCCAAAATGTACCAGAAGGCTACACTAAGACCAAGACAGTGTGGTGGATTGTCTACAATGAGCTGGATCTGCTCGGTGGTGCTTTACTACTTGCCGGGATTGCGTTGTTCTTCCTCCCATTCACACTCACTGGTAAATCCAACTCATACAGATGGCACGAGGCCAAACTTATCGTTATGATCATCATCGGTTTCTTATTGTTCTGGTGCTTCATAGCTTGGATCGCCTGTGCTGGTAAGAAACCATTTGAGAATAGAACCCCATTCATTCCAAAACAGCAATTTGCCAACTCTACAATTGTTATCGTTCTGTTGATTATTGTTATGGACTGGTGTATCAGTAACTCTTTTGCAACTTATTTCACCACTGTGTTGCAGGTTGGTGGTTATTACACAGCTGGCCAAGCTACAAGAATCGATAACTCAAAGAAAGTCACCATCAACATCGCGTCATTCATTGCCGGGTTGGGCATGAAATACACCAGGAGATCCAAGGTCTTTGTCCTTATCGGCATTCCAATTCTGGGTCTCGGTCACGGTTTACTGGTGTGGATGATGAACAGAGACAATGTGATGGATAAGACCATTAACTTGTACGTTGCAGAAATTCTGGTTGGTTTCGGTAGAGGCTGGTACCAGACAGGCACACAGGTTATATTACAGGCCTATTCCGGTGTTGAAGGTACTGCTATGTCTACAGCTTTCTTCATGGCCTTCAGTTCTGTCGGTTCTCTGATTGGTGCAGCCATTGCCGGTGGTATCTGGAACTCTGTTGTCTTGTCCAAACTGAAGAAGCACCTACCAGAGGAGTACAAGCAGAATGCGACTGCCATCTATCACTCCATCACAAAGGCCAAGAAGTTCAAGAAGGGCACTGAGGCGAGAACTGCCATTTCCCTGGCTTACAGAGAGACCGTTCAGATCATCGGTTTCACCGGGCTTGGACTGATTGTGCCAATGTTGATACTAATGATCTTCATCAGAGAGGTCAAATTAACAAACAAAATGGACGCTTACGGTGCTACTGGTGAGAATATTGTTCGTGACTCTGAGTCCTCTGACGAGGATTTCAAGGAGCAAGAGTCTGATCAGTTGAGTAAGGAGAAGAGAACATGGAAGAATTTCTGGAGGGTGTGATCGTATCATCTTGCAGTTGTTCATATACTCAGCTCTTATATATAGTTTAATGTGTTTCAGTTCACCGACTCGGTTGTAGGCAACCCTTAAACCCATATCTCCTCTTTCATAAAAACACTATCTCACTATATGACTAACTATCCACTTCACTATCTATCTCACTATTTTAATTATACGTGTAATTATCTACTTGACACACTATCTATATATCTATGTATCAGCCATGTATGCATCTATCCATTCATGTGTCTGTCTGTCTCTTTATAGTCCATCTCCTTACTTTACCCATCTTTTGATTGATATCCATCTCTCAGTATCACCATTTATCCAAGATTATTATCACTTTTATAATAATATCCCTCATTCATGACAATAATAATAATTCACTCAAGATAAAAACGATAATAATCTGATATCATGAATAAATCCACAAACTCATACACCACCCGGAATCGAACCATCAATTCGCGCCACGGAGTACCCGGCGTTCGGCATTCGCGACCCGACTGGCTGACGTTTGGGAAAAGGAGGTCAACTACACCAACTACAACCCATCAACAACCGCCAATTGCCATCCATTAACCCGAAAACCCCCCTCGAACCTCATGCTCCAGCTCTCAGTCGAAAATCTGCTCATCAGAAAGTCCCTCGAGGAGCTCATCGCCTCCCCGGCGATGGCCGACCGTATCGTGTCCGACTTTGACTACACCACATACCACCTGTCCACACCGGAAGACAAGAGCAAGCTGCTTATCTCGATCCAGTCCAAGGCTTTCAAGGACCTCAAGAAACACGGTGCTGTGGAGAAGCTCAACGCTGTGTACGGCGAGTATGGTGCTGGTACCACGGAGCCTGGCTACGACTACTCCATCTATGTTGATCTCGAACAGATTGGTAGACTGGACTCCGAACAACAACACGAGTTCATCGAGAAAATTGCTCTGATGAAGAGAAACATGCTTGCGGCTCCGTTTGAAGCTGCCTTCACCGAGTACGAGAAGCTTGCCTCAAAATACCAGGAAACAGGCCTTGAGCCGGAGGACGCAGGTGCTTTCTATGAGATTAACTACAGGGACGAGGAGTCGATCTATATCAAGCCATCGTTCGATAGAGTCACAGTTATCTTTTCCACGATCTTCAAGGACGAGACTGACACCATTTTCGGCAAAGTCTTCTTGCAGGAGTTTGTCGATGCGAGAAGAAGAGCAGTCCAGAACGCTCCACAAGTGCTATACTCTCACAAGGAGCCACCTCTGGAGATCAGAGACCTGATCAAGTACAGTCCAAACGAGAAGAAGGGCTACATCACGTTTGTTCTCTTCCCGAGACACCTGGTTCCACAGAAGAGGGACAACACCATCTCACACATCCAATTGTTCAGAAGCTACTTCCACTACCACATCAAATGCTCGAAAGCCTACATGCACTCGAGAATGAGATCGAGGGTCAACTCCTATCTGAAGGTGCTGAACAGAGCCAAACCGGATGCTGAGGACGTGGAGAAGAAGACGGCTACTGGTAGACGTTTCCAGTCCGGTATTTAGTGATCCATAGAGTGACAATGTAACGACTACGCGATTAGGCGAGTAGAGCTATTTATACATGAACAGTAGCTTAATGAACTACGCATTGATTAGACAAGTAGCTCTATTATTCACATTAAGAAGGTTGTTTTTAAGAAACTACCCGGCACATTGGACAGGAAGGCTTCAACAACTACGCAGTTAGACAAGTTGAGCTATTCTTACATGAAAGGTATTCAAACGACTACTCAATTAGACCGGCGAAACAGCTATGTTTTATGTAGTACTCAGTACGTCTATTTAAGGAGCTGCGCAATATTTGGAGAGGACGTATAAGAGCTGTGCTAATTCAATGTATTGAGAGGGAACTCTAACGAGAATTAGACAAGGTATATAAAGCTTTTTGATATATCAACAAGGGTACGAGCTTATACGTCCCATTTATATATAAGTCGACAAGACGTAGAGCTGTTAATTATAACGTTAGATGAAGGAAATGTCAACTAACTACGCACATTTATTCCTACGTACGTCATGAAGGATTTAACGACTACGCAATCGGACAAATATAGCCATTTATATACATGAGGTCATTATGCAAATTTTGTAAATCGTTCAGTCCTTTTGCGGCTTCTTGGCACCGTATTTCGATCTCGATGTCATTCTATTGGCAACACCACTGAGATCCTGGGAACCGCGCACACAGTGATATTTCACACCCGGAACATCCTGGCATCTTCCGCCTCTAACGAGCACAACAGAGTGCTCCTGGGCGTTGTGGCCCTCACCTGGAATGTAAGCAGAAACAATGTTGCCGTTGGTGAGTCTGACTCTGCACGCTTTTCTCAGGGCAGAGTTAGGCTTCTTCGGCTTGAGCACCATAACTCTCAGCACAACGCCCTTTCTGACGGGACACTTCTCGAGATCCGGCGACTTGGTTGGACGCTTGTTCAGAGGCTTGGTCATGCCCCTTTTGATCTGGTTGATGGTGGCGAGTCTCTGGTTGATCTTGATTGGCGAAGCCTGTGCGAAGACGGACTGGAAGGCAGAGTAGCCCGAGGCAGAAGCCGCCTTCTGCGGTATGCTCTGGCGGAGCACCGACGTAGACGTGGCCCCTGTGAGGGACTTGAACATGAACTTGAGCATCTCGTCTGCTTTTTGAGAAGCCTCAGTACGGAAGCGGGACTCGTCTTCCGCCTCATAGCTGAAAAGTTTCGACGACGGTTCGCGAAATCTTGACGGAAGCAACACCCGGACACCACACGCGAAAAAGTCGAGATTCGCGGCTATTGGCTGGCTTACCTACCGGCTTTTTCGACCCCTCACAACCAAGAAGAGGACTTTTCTGCCACACCAGCTCATTTTACCAGCATCGTCATGTTCAGATCCGCTATCATCGCATCCAGAGCAGCAGTGAGGGCTTTTTCTGGCCCAATTAGCGTGTCCAGACCCGTTTTCAGCCAAACAGCTCCGGCTATGTTGAGATTCTACTCCCACGCTCCAGAACTGACTCCCGAGCTCGTCAAAGAACGTCTTCTTGAGATCCTTGAAGGCTACAGCAAGGTCAATAAGGACGTCGAGATTACGCCATCCACGGACTTCTCCAAGGACCTGGGTCTTGACTCTTTGGATATCGTGGAGGTTGTTATGGCCATCGAGGAGGAGTTCTCCATTGGTATCCCTGACGAGCAGGCCGACAAGATTAGAACTTTTGGTGATGCCCAGAAGCTGATTGAGACTAACCCTCATGCTGTTTAGGAAGCATAATCTTCCCTGGACGAGATATGGATGTTTTTGATATACATGTTGATATAGCTTTCTCCATCCGTATACGGTAACCCAGACTTATTTATTCTACTTATTTATTATGCATACACTTCTATCCCCACAATGTAGCCAGAATCACTCTCTCTTCTGGAACACCTGGCTCTCCAGCTCCTTCAGAGCAGCGTTATAGAGATCTTCGTGTTCACCTGTGACGGTGTCCAGTTCAATAGCGTCAATCTCCTGGGATCTGTTGATCATCATGCTGAACTTGTTGAAGAAGTTCTCCTCACCTCTACCGATGATGAAGTTATAGGCATCACCGTCCTGGTTGGCTCTGGCTGTTCTACCAACTCTGTGGACATATTCTCTTCCAGAGTTTGGCAAATCGTAGTTGATGACATGCTTGATGGTGCTGATATCGATACCACGCGCGATCAAGTCCGTCGATATGAGAATGTGCACCTCACCTTTGGAGAACTGCTCCAACAGTTTCGACTTGGAAGAGCTATTGAGCTGAGAGTTGATGTTGGATATCACGAGATCGAGACCAAGTTTTGAGGTTAAGATGGAGAGCAGTTTGGAGAGTCTCAGTGTAGACTCGTTCGATTTGGTGAAGATCAAAGTGTTCTTCGGCAGGGAAAGATGTTGAAGAAGCTTGAGCAGATACAACGGCTTGAAACTCGAAGCTGAGCTTGGGAATTTGATCAGATGTTCCTTCAACGTACTTGGAAGGGTGAAGATTCTGTCCTGCTTCAAGATGGCCTCTTCATTATTGACAATGATAAGTCTTGGTGTACGGAATTGTAGGTTGGATAGTTTGCCTGAATCAGTAGTGAGTGTTGCGGAGAAGATCATCTTTGTCAAGTTAGGTCTGAAGACCTTGGAAATGTTGGATCCGTCATCAACTTCATTAATCTTGGTGATCAGCACATTGGACCAGTCTTGGAAGCTCTGATTCAGCAGTCTGTCGGCCTCATCGATGACACACCAGGCCAAGTTCTGGAGAGTGAGTGATTTCATATTGAGATGGTCAACCAGTCTACCTGGAGTGGAAACCACGATATCTGGGATGTTCTTCAAGAGCTTTTGATGCTCCTCGTGGATAGACACACTGCCTTTACCCAAAGTGACGATATTGAGATCGATACCTTTGGACAGTGATACCAGAGTCTTGTAAACCTGGTTGATCAAAGGCTTTGTTGGAACCAATATGATGGCTCGCAATTGCGGTACAACACGCTTCTCTAAAGCTTGGATGATTGGAATACAGTACGCTAGTGTCTTACCTGAACCAGTGGAGGCATTAACTAGTACATCGCCTTTGATTGCGTTAGGGTTGAGCTTATTGTTGATCTCCGGGAGCAAGATCTCAAGTGTCTTGATCTGTGAGGCGAATGCTTCGTTGAAGCCCATCGAATGGAGGTTTTCCAGGAGTTTTGTTGAGATTGGGAACTCTTCAAATGGTTTGGTGATGTCGGTTTTGATGTATTGTGGTTCTGCAAGCCAGTTGAGATTATGCGTTGTGGCATCACGACTAAGTCGTTGATCTCGTGGAAGAGCCGGTTGTGGCAACGGTGCAACTGGATGTTGTTCAACTTCCTCTTCAGATTCCTCTTCAGATTTCTGTGGAAGGTCGTTTGACTTCTTTATCGATTTGGTGAATCTGGAGATGATGGATGAGTACTTGGAATCATGTTCTTGTGGGATCTCTTCGTCTTCTTGTTCTTCTTGTTCTTCTTGCTCTAGTTCCTCATTTTCTTTCACTTCATGATCATTTTCTTCTTCTTCTTCTTCTTCTTCTTCATCATCATCTTCATCGTTTTCATCATCTTCGTCATCATCATCTTTCATCGATACATCAGTCTCACCGGAAGAGTCAGAAGATTTGTCTTCCTCATCTGACTCTTCACTGGACTTATCATCATCGGACTCAAGCTCAGCATCACTTGCCGTTCGCTTTATGGGTGTTTTTACAGGGTCAACATCTTGGACAAGAGCCAATGGGTCGAATCTGGCAGCAAACATCTGTGTTCAAGGACTTCTAGTCGTGCTTGTATAATTCTTTTCGAAGAGAAACGTCCTCATCGCCTCACTGCAGGCAAAGGGAAAGAAAAAAAAATTAAATACAGCGGCACGTGAAAGTCACGTGACAAGGATAAAAGTGTCGCGAACATGTTTGGGTCACGTGACAAACTAATTTCCCGCGAACTCCCGGGGTTAAGCCATATTACGTACGCACCCCGCTCCCCACTTCAAAAGCTGGGGAATGACGTCAAAACAAGTCAAATAGTGTCACAAAGGGAGGGGAAAATCACTACAAAGACACACAATAAGTGACTGGAAAGATGACCTAGCACTTAAGCTCAGTGAAGAGAGCTTACAGTTACCTTGCCCCTTTCATATCCCAAAGGGGACAAGAAAAGCGTACAAAAAGGCATCCGGGTCGGGAAAAGTCGTATGGTTTTCCTTTACTCGGCCCCGTTAATAATGCTCCTTATAGAAAAAGGAGTCCCGGGCCAAAGTGGCGTTATCTGCGTTCCCGGCCGAAAGCGCGACACAGTTGCTGCTAAATCCCGGGGTACACCGGGACATTTCTTCTACTGATATCGAGAACTTCCGTTGCTGCGAGAGCTCCGGGGAAATCTCTATAAATACCGCCTTCCCCCCTCCTTCTGCCTCTGTGTGGCAATTGATGCTACTCTTAAAAACACACAGACACACACAAACAAAAACGAACGCAATGGCCTCTCTTAGAATGAACAACTTCCTTATACTCACTGGTGCTGCCACAGCTGCCCTCTCGGCTTACTCCATCTACCAGCTGAGAACCAAGTCAAGAGAGAACTATGGTGCGCTGTCTACAAACACATTCTCCATTCAGAAAGCTGAGGTTCTCCATAAGTGAACAAAACATCTATATTTATGACTTTTGCTAGCATACTTTGCTGCTATTTCTCTACACAGGCATTCTTGATGAGTGCTTGCTTGCACGAACTTAACAGCTGCTATTTCATTTCTGCATGTTTCATGACTTGAGTTTTTACTGAAGCCTATATCGCCTCTGTGAGGTTAGGCTAGCTCTTGTATTGTCTTCCCGAGGATTGGTTAAGGGGGAAGTTGGGTTTGACCTATATACTTTTCATTATAAGAATTGTTGGTTTAAGTACTGTGTAGTCTGATCTGATCGTGTGATTTACGTGAGTGCATGGCTGACACGAAAGCAAAAACCGCATGTTATCACCGGAGTTAAGATTTGTCGTATGTTGTAGATCTATTAGTTGTATAATTGGGCCACCTCTCTATCTATGAACACACAGATCAATGTATTCCCTGTGTATCGGACCTAAGGCTTCTCCCCGGATCTTTTGGCCTTTCCGAGACTGCCCGGGAAAAGCCCATGCCTTCTTGATATAGAACATGTTCGCGAAAACGACCAAAAAATCAAAAAAATAAATGAGCGGTGCGGGAATCGAACCCACGCCTAGTGCTTGGAAGGCACTTATTCTACCACTGAACTAACCGCCCGTTGCTTGTTTCTAGTACTATCCTACACAAACATCCCATGAGAGCACATGGTAAATTAAGATTAGGCTTCACGCCATAATGAGGGCTTATCACAGGTATTTGGCATACATTATCAGTATAATAGTCAATAGTTTATTCTCCATTGTGCAATTGAGTCGTAATAGCTATCAAAAATGCTGATTTTGTAAGAAGTGGTGATTCCATGCCCCGAGTCTTTAACGCTCCATAGCGCGAACGCAGCAGATCTCCACTTTTTTCCAACAAAACTCTTTGGCATTGTTCACAATACCGATTGTATTAGTTCATCAAAGTGAACCAGAGGCCCCAATTCACATGAACAGAATGTCTGCTAACTGTATCTTCTGCAAAATCATCAAGGGTATGTGGCTGTGTCCTCTTCTTCTTTCCCTCAACGCCCGCCTTACTAACTACTCCACAATAAGGCGAAATCCCATCTTTCAAGCTCTTTGAAACTGAGAAGACTTACTCCTTCCTCGACATCCAGCCAACTGCCCGTGGCCACGCCCTCGTTATCCCAAAAGAGCACGGGGAGAAACTCCACAATCTCTCCGATGAGTCCCTTGCCGACTTGCTCCCAGTGGCCAAGAAAGTGGCCAAGCTTCTCGGTGTTGCTGTAGACGGTGCAGAGGCTGAAATCGGCTACAATATCTTGCAGAACAACGGTCGTATTGCTCACCAGGAGGTTGACCACGTGCACTTCCACGTGATTCCAAAGAAGGACAAAGAGACCGGTTTGGGTGTTGGCTGGCCAGCACAAGAGACCGATTTTGCCGCTTTGGGCAAGTTGCACGAGGAATTGAAGAAGAAGATCGACGAAGGTGATTTCTAGGATGAGGGGTCTAAGCTCTGAGAGGATTCCTATTGTCTGATTTCACCGGCGGGGGCTTCTACGGAGTTTTTTTTACCTAATCCTTATATGCCTTCCAAAAACAATGTTACTCATGTACACAGCGATAAGGAGGAACTCTCTTTGAAGTTTTACGAATTCAATGCTACTTGTGTATACAGTAGACGGCGAAGCCACTCCGGAGCTCATCAGTTAGCAGCTCAGGAGGGTGTAGGAAAACTCTAAAACCTCTTTCCAGGAGCTGCTCCACAAAGAGCTCAATGTTCTCGGGCAGCCTGACTTGTAGTCCTATTAAAACCGTGGTGTTTTCTCCAGCCATCATACACAACGTGTTCACCAGATGCTCCACGAGGTAATCGTTATAGACGATATCGCAGCCTATGATGAAGTCTGGTTTGGCCTCACCACCAATCTCTGCTAACCGATACATTCCTTGCTCCGGTTCCTCCCAGTCAAACTCAGCAACCTCTATCCTTCCATTACCCATCTTACTCTGCCTTACAATGTCCACAATGGTTTTGCTTTCAACGTCTTTGACGTTGTCTGCGATGTTCCTCTTCAAGAGCTTCAAAAGATGTGCTTGGTCCGTAGCTATGTATCTCTCACATTGTTTACCCAGAGCACAGGCAAAGAGCCCAGTAACACCAGCACCCAGCTCAACAACATATCTACCCTTTAAGTCGTACAGATTTGTGGTCAACATCCAACGAACAAAAGGGACGCTTATCCGCCACAGTACAAACCCGGTGGTGGATCCTTTGGTGTTCAGCGATGAGACAGACTGGGAGAACGTATAGTCTGTGTCGTTGATGCTGAGTGAGACTGAGGACGAGCGATTCTGAATTCCCAGGTCCCATGAGGCTGTTGTAGCATGGAGCTCATATATGTGCGTAGAAGGGTCGTCAAGGGTGATTTCCTCAAGGTCCTGGTGCATTGTTTGGTGATGTTTGGTGATGGTAACTTCTGGAGAAGCCGCGCAATTTTTCATGTGATATAATAAACCCCGTGATTATAGATAACATTCGACCATTGCCCAAAATTTCTCACTGCTGTATCCTATAGATATCAATTGTATTTCATAATCGGCGTGGCAGTTATGACGCTATAAAATGCCATATATTGTCAGCTATGCTTATAATAAACTACAACAACACTCGTCAAATAAGAACAGATCATTAATTACAGGTCTTTTCACAGCTCAGATCATACCCTTCTTCAACAAAATCTCAGCAATCAAGATACCGGCACCAGCAGCACCGATGACGGTGTTATGGGACAACACAACCATCTTGAAGTCGAGGACAGGGTCCTCTCTGATTCTACCGACGGAAACACCGAAACCGGCGTCTCTGTCACGGTCAAGTCTTGGTTGTGGACGGTCTGGCTGTTCCAGGACGTGGATTGTCTGCTTTGGAGCAGAGTGACAGCCAAGCTTGTAGGCGTCACAAACGTACTCACGAAGACACTTCTTAACAGCTTCAACGGATGGGGCCGGTCTGTTCTTGAACTTGAGAGAGATACACTCGGTGTGGCCATCAGAGACGGCAATACGGTTACACTGGGCAGAGACTTTGATCTCGTCGTCGCTGAGAATCTTGAATCCGTCCTTGGCGTCGTTCAGGCCACCGAGGATCTTCTTGGTCTCCCACTCGATCTTCTCCTCTTCACCAGAGATGTATGGAACAATGTTATCCAGAATATCAATACCGGAGACACCTGGAGAAAAACCGGCACCGGAAATAGCCTGCAATGTAGTGGCAGTCAACAGCTCAATAGGACCGAAAGACTCCACCAATGGCTTGAGTGGAGCCACAAGACCAGCAGTGGAACAGTTGGAGATGCAAACAATGAAACCTGGCTTCTTCTCACCAGCAGCCTTAGCAGCGTTGACTTTGTTCTCAACAACGGCCAGGTGTTCTGGGTTGACGATAGGAACCAGGAGTGGGACGTCACTTTCTCTTCTGTAGTTCTTAGCATTGGAGACAACGGCTAAACCACCTTCCTTGAACTCCTTCTCGATTGGACCAGCATAGTCGGCATCGAGACCAGAGAACACAACGTCACAGTCTTTGAAAGCGTCAAGTTTGCATTCAGACACGATGATGTCCTTGGCAGATTCTGGTAGCAGAGAAGTTTGTTTCCACGTAACGGCGTCTTCATAGCGCTTACCAGCAGATCTCGAAGAGGCACCGAGAACGGAGAGCTCAAAGTCTGGGTGATCTGAGAGGAGCAGGATGAAACGCTGACCGACAGAGCCGGTAGCACCGAGAACACCAGCTTTCTTGACCATTTTGCTATATGTGGATAGGCCTATCTGGTGATATTGATTGGTGTTGATGGAGACTTCCCACCTTGGATGAGTCAAGCTCGGCCTGCTCTTCGCGAAGGAAAAAAAAAGTGACGTCTCACGATGTGCATTGTCACGTGACCTCGTTATATATTCAGGAATAATATAACGTCTACGTTCGGTAAATAGCATGAATATTTCTTTGATTATGCAAAGGACTTAGTCCTTCTTATGCTTCTTCTCCTTTTTCTCTTTTTTCTCCTTTTTCTCCTTTTTCTCTTTCTTCTCCTTCTTTTCTTTTTTGACCTTCTCTTCCCTCACTTCAGACTTCGGTGTTTCTTCCAATTCCGGTTCATCAACGTCCATCTTGTCTTCGTTCTCTTCCTGTTCTTTTTCCTCGTCATCAAATCTCTTGTGTTTCTTGGAGTTGTTATCAGAAGTGAAAATCTGAGATGGTGATGAGCTCATCGACTGTTCCATTGGAGGCAGACCTCTGAGATCTCTTTGTATACGTTTGAGCTGTGATAGCGAGGTGGCATTAGTAGCACTTCCAACATTTGCAGCATTCACCAAATTCTTGGTAGCACGTTCTTCTTCCTGTTCAACAAATCTTGTAAGGAATCTCTCAGCTGCCTCCCTGTTAAGAACACTGCTTCCAACGAGCTCGACAGCGACTGGAGTATTGACCGTTGATGGAGCAACACGTTTGGCTTTGACCTGGGACATCCTCTATTCCTGTATCACAATATGTTGTACAATATATTGCACAGTATCGATATATCGATGTATAGTTTTTGCTATATTGATATGAAGGTTTCCTATATGAAATTTTTATATATCGCGAACACAGCGGAAAAAACTGAAAAGTTGGACTGGGCTTGATCAACACCGTCACAGTTGCAACATTAGCTGGAAGCATAGTAAGAACTGATGTTTGCTCAAAGACTTTTCACAGTGCTGAGACAGCAGCCTATGAGAGGAGCCATGGCGTATGTCTATCTTCATTTCTATAGTTTCAAAGACTCTTTTTCTTACTAACACTCAAAAGCTCTTTCTCGACATTGAGACCGCTCTCGCCAATGACAGCTCTCAGACAAACCCAAAAGATGCAGTCCCTCGTGTCTCCAACGCTCACAACTTCAACAAACGTTTCACCTATCCTCTCACAACTCTCCATCACATCCATTTTCAATAACACACTTTCTATCGGTGGTCAACGTCGTTGGAAATCGAGAGGTAACAATTTCCAACCAAACACCTATAAGCGTAAACGTGTTGCTGGTTTTATGAGCAGAATGAGATCAAAATCGGGAAGAAAAATCATTGCTAGAAGAAGAGCTAAAGGTAGATGGTATTTGTCTTATTAGGGCAGTTTTCAATACATAGAAGAGCTTGTACATATATATAACATTTTCTTGAGCTATGGCGTAAGCATACATATCGTTACAATCGTTCATATATGAAAACACGGAAAATTATGTGCATGTTTTCATATTGGATAGACTAGATATTAGAAATATATATCGAACCCGAATGTTGGTTATGAGTATCGAATATGAATATCGAGAATAATGAATGGTATATTCGCGGGGTCGTGCCCACTACCGAAATCGTCCAGCGAAAAAAATTGGTGTTGAGCCTGGACAGACTTCAATATATGGAGTCGAAGAGAATAGAGCAAGACACTCACAAAATGTCACTGAGACTATCACAACGTGTTGGACTCATATCCAACAGATACTTCTCTGTATCGACTCGCTGTTTGGCCCCTGGTGATGACCTTGCGCGTCAAGCTGAACAGAGGGAAAGGGCACAGAGTAAAGAAGCTGCTCGTAAGAATGAATTAAGAAAAATGGCACGTAAAAGAGCCGAAGCTCGTGCTAATCCGGAAAGATCACCTTTCTATCATGACATTCCAACGGCTCTCAGATATCTTCGAGCAGCCGAGGTGGGGAGAGCTCCTCAAGACTCCGTTATATCTATAACAACAGGTGTTGTTGCAACTAAAGGTACTGCTAAGCTCGCTGGTTCAGTCAGTTTCCCAAAACCGTTGAAAGAGACAAAGATTTTGGTCTTCACCACATTAGAAGAACAAATCGAGGCTTGTAAAACTGCCGGAGCTAAGCTTGTTGGTGGTGTTGAACTTATTGAACAGATCAAATCTGGTCAACTTTCACTTGATTTCGATAGAGCATTTGCCACACCGGAGATTGCATCACAATTAAATGCCGTTGCACGTGTGCTTGGTCCTCGTGGTTTGATGCCAACTGCCAAGAAAGGTACCGTTGCCGATGATGTCTCTGCTCTAATCAAAGAAGTTGCCGGTTCCACGCCATTCAGACAAAAAACTGAACAAATCTCCATTGCAGTTGGACGTGTCAACTTCACAGATAACGAGATTGTGAAAAATATAATCGCTGCTCATGAAGCTTTGAACCAAGCAATTGCTAATCAAAAGGCTAAGAGACCAAGTATTTTGGGTCAGACCGTGTTACAATCTACACATGGACCTGGTCTTGTTATTAACGTTAGATAAAATTCAATGTATATAGAAATAACGTTACTCATATGAATATATAGTCTTTTTCGATATATGTAGTCCCTTGATTATACATGTGGTCCCGTACGTGTGTGTACCTAACAATATAGAAAAAAGCGAGATTTCCCCATCTACAAGCAACAAAGACACGACCAAGGAAGCACGATATAAATAATGCGATGGCTTCATATCGTACCATTCATTACCCTCACAAAGGCCTTCCATATCGATATCCCACTATTCCTTGACGCCCATCCTTCTTTCTCTTTTCTCTCCAACCAAGCTCAACGATTGATCGATGAACATATCAACTGTTTGAACCTTTCAATACCATATACAATAACGTTTTATGATGAGATATACCCATCTTCTTACGTTATCAAACTGGGTTATGCCATTCAGGAATCCTTCTTTATAGATCCTTATGGGACTGCTACAACGATATATCAGACTGATGCATTGATAGTCCATGGTGAAGTCCCAATATTGATCAAAGACGTTGTTGTAAGGCATCTGTTCAATATGGAATTGGATATTTGGGGTGATGGATATAGAGACTTTGGTGTGGTTCTTGATAGAGAAATGAAACTAGACATTAAGATCATTAGTGATGTTCGATTTTTAAACTGGGAACAAGGCCTATTTGAAGAGTTGTTTAGACCTGTTATTGATATAACAAATCGGTTATTCTCCATGGATGTTGGGTTTGAGATAGAAGCAGTTGATGATTTTGTTCAATTTGATACAAACAGCTTAAGATTTGATCATAATGCTACGAGATTCTATATATTGTTGACTGATGAGGATGAAGGTTTCCCCACTGTGATTATACCACAAAAGGGGGCAATTCTAAGCAGACATCTTGAAAGACCATTGACTGAGATGGATGAGATCCAACTGATCGAAACATTAACAGGTCAGATTTTCAAAGTGATTGGACTGCCGCAAGGGGACTTGAAATCTCCCTTCATAAGACTCGATTTCATGATTCGTAAGCAACTTTACAAGAATTTCCTCCAATTATCATCGGAATATCAAGAGATGATTATGGAGATGATTTCAGCATCACGCGATTACGACATGGCACTCCAATTATCGTGGTCTCTATTGGAAACTACGAAGACTGCAAATCTAACACGTATGGCTCATTGAGATCTATTTCTTCTTGCCTTTTGACTTGTCTTCAAACACAATCCAGTTCGGATTCAAACCATACTTCTTGGTCAGTAATTCTATGATTATCTTGGAATGAGGTCCCTGGACCGTGACTTCAACGATCTTTGGGTTTTGAACGTTTGGACCAATAGTTGTTGAACCTGAGCATTTGACTCTCAGTTCAGATGCCAGTTCTTCTGAGTCGATACCAAACGATTCAAAATTACAAACATGTGTAACCAGCTTCCTACCAATCTTTGTCTCTGTCATTATCTTCACCTTAGGCAACTCACCTTTTTTAGGCTGTTCATCCTGATTGATCTGATAGTATGAAGTGAATTTCTTGATGAATGGATCCATAATCTTGTCACGACCAATACTGTTCTGCCCAGGAATGACCTTGGACAACGTATCATCCAGGAGTATGGTTCTCTTGTCCTTTGCAACAAGATTATGCTTGGTGATATACTTGTTCATAATGTCCTTAACTTCGTTGACGGTGTAGAAGATTGTGAAATCCATATCAAGGTCATTGAAGATGGGACGAAGAACGGATGTCGCTTTGTAATAGTTGGTAACGGTCAATGACTTGACAGATTCCTTTGACTTTGTAGGTTTGGACTTTTTCACTTTGTATGGAACAAAGTTCTTCAATTCGTCGTTGTTCTGTGTAGTTGCAACAGATATAACAGAAATATCATCACCTTTACCTTTCAACTTCAGGAAGCCTTGCTTTTCCATGGCTTTCAAGAATTTTGTACTCTTCTTCCATGACGTTTTCTTAATCTGGACAGAGCTGTGATCAGTGGGCAAGTTGTTCAGTATATATGTCATGAAAGTGGATGACGGTTGTGGCAGCTCTAACGGCTGTGTTAACGTTTGCATCAGTGAGCGTTTGAAGAGATGGTCAATGTCTTCTGTGGTGAGAGAGTCCTCTGTGGTAAGAATTTCAACTGCCTCTGTGATCTCCTGAACCATTAGTTCTGGTTCGTTATTCACTTCGTCAATGACTTCGTTTGCCTTGAACTCAACACTAGCTGGTGGTTTCATCTTCTTCTTGGCCAGATCATACAGCATATCGCCATACGTATGATACACTTCAACGGCAACACCTTTAGTACCGATTGTGCGATCGATAGGGCCAAGGTCAACAGCTGCTCTGCCAACGGCCATGATGACACTCGGCTTATCCGTACTAACCACACCAACAATATCGCCCTTTTTAATGTCTGGGAACGGAGGCACCGTTCCTGGAAGCATCAAATCCGCTCCTCCCTCCAGGACCTCAATAACGTGTGGATGGGTCTTCACAATGGGAACGAATGGGACTTTCCACAATGTGTAGACCGACGGGATGAGTTCTGAGTCCTTAGTCTTGAAAAAAAGAGGGGTCTGGTCTTCGTCCGTGAAGATCGTCCCGGCGAGTCCCTTGACGGTCTTGAACGTGGTCTGCTTGATCACCGGAGGAACCACGGACTCGTCTTGTACGCCATAATCGGTGGAGATCTCGGTGATCATCCGACGTCTTTCAGACGATTTCAGGTTCGATAACGCTTTGATCTTCCATCTTTGTTAGTAGTTTGTCTCTTTGTGTGGTAGTTCACTCGTAGGCTTACCTGTGGGTCTTTTTTGAACATGATGCTAGTCGAGGGAAGGAGAGAGCGAGAGTGGTGGAACGCAGTTGCCGTGAAGAGATGAGACGGACGATGGGCTTTCGCGAAAAGGTAAACATCAACATCAACAGCATCAACGTTAGCATCACCAGCATCACCAGAAGCAACAGCGGCAAGATCCATTGGTGCACGGAAGAGATGAAAGAGATGGGCGAGCCACACGTCTTACCGGATAAAGCCGACTCCTGCTGCTGGTGTCCAACAATGGATCTCATTGCCATCTCCGTCGGTAGGAGAGTGTTGATATACCGGATGAACGGTACAAAAGTCTGGGAAATCGCTGTACAGGGAGTCATCAAGCACATGGTATGGCGTCCCGACGGTAAACAGCTGTGTATTATCAACTCTAAACAGCAGGCGCTAATCTATGATACAAATACCTCCCGTCTTTTGTCGACTATCTCTGGTAATGATGTCAATTTTGGCCATTGGATCGTATCCGACTCGCTTGTTAAGGAAAACAAGTTCGTCGGTATGTTCAATGACATAACTACCAGCCTCCCGAAGTTGCCACCATTGCCTCTATCCAAAACGAACCACGTCTTCACTACAAAAGAAGCCATAGATGGCATGATCCAACATGAAAACTATGACACGATGGATCTACTCTTGTTATTTGGTGATAAGACAGTCAATATAACGTTACACGGCTTGTTTGCACTTGGTGAAGTTGATGTTGTTACTGCTGATGTTGATGAAGAGATCGTCAATGCTGTTACCAAGTCAGTTGAAGATCATTACTTCTTGACGTCTTCATTCAGCACAATGCAGCACACATTGAGACGGTTCACAACGGAGTTTGTGCAGAGTTACGACTTGTTACAAGAGGTCACACTCTCAAGCTCTAAGATCATTGCATTGTTGGGGTATCTGGAAGAAGTGTTGACTTATTCAACACAAGCTATAAAGACATTCACAGATTTCAATACCAAGTTTGTTGGTATATTGAAAGATGAGTTGAAGGATAGAGCTGTTGTTGATGAGCTATACAACCTACTGCTAACCGGTATGATGAACGATGAAGTTAAAGACTGGATCCAGAATACAGTTGGTGATCGTGGTGTTAAAAGATGGAGTAAAATCGGTGAAACTGCATTCGACAACACTCGTCGTACCATTTTGTACCATTTGGTTCCAGCCTGTGAGAGGTTGATCTTGTTGTTCAACAAATTGGATTCAATTGCTAAAAGTTCAAAGATGTTGGGCCACGACTTCAATCTTGATCACCTCAACAATTGTAACGAGAGTGTCAAAAACTTGCTGAAATTGTTGTTTGAAAATGTCTTCAAGATCAATAGGGAACAAGAGTTGTTCAACTCGTTTATCATATGGATCCAGAGTACACTTAGTGAACTTCAAGATGAAACCCCAAAACAGACATATGTAACGTCAGAGGTTTCAACTTTCATCAATGACCATCTAGAGAGAGCTGTGCTTATGATGTTTATCCCCTATCTGAGGAGGAATTTCAATCAGATTAAGATCCATTCATATGATATGTTTGAATCTATAAAGAGTCATATAAGATCAAGTATCATGATAGACCCACAGTTCATCATCCCGTTAGGTCGTTTCACAGAGAAACAGATAATGAAGTTTATTAACGAAGAGTTGTATGTCATTTCATACTATGATTCTACACTGGAGATATATCAGATTGATATCAATACCAAAGAAACCCGTTCTATTGCTATATCATTCAATTCTGAGATCAAGGATGTACAAACAGATGAAGGTGATGTCTACGTCGTTACAGACTGTATCAATCATTTCGATTTCGTTTCGTCATTTGAGACAAACATCCAGTCTTTTACACAAGATCAGATATCAATGGACACGGACGAAACATCAGTTGAACCGAGATACATTGCAATCAACGGTTCGAGATCTATAGGTTGTGCCTTATCGAATGATCTACTGAGATACTCTGTCTTCCTCTTGGGCGAGATGTGAGATGACCCTTCGCTATATATATATGATGCTAATGTGAAATGCTAATGAATATCTTCAAAGTAGATATCTTTGTCAACTTCATCAGGTTGAGCGTATGCATACTTGTTGAGACTGATGTTGAACTGTGGGTCAATGGTATATGTCTTTCTCAAGAACTTTTTATACTCTCTTCTTACATCGCTCGGACTCGGTGTCTCGTAGTACTGATCCACAAGCTCAGTGAGATATACAGAGTCCTTCATCTCCAGTGGTGGAATGGATGTCAGAATTGTCCTTATATGTGCAATCTTCTTTTTGATGATGTTCTCTTTACGACAGTCTGCAATCTCATCTCCCAGGCTTGTCAAGGGGAACAACGCCGTTGGCGAACCCAAGTTCCTTGAGTGTAGATGTTTATTCGACCGAAGAAACTTGTATAGTGTCAGAACCTGGGTGAGCATCTGGTTCATATGTTGATCCTTCTCTGTGTACAGTGGGGCAGAGATTGGCAACGGCGATACATCCCTGTCAGTGGCAGTGCCAACAATAGATGAGAGAGAGGGAAGTTGGCGTTCTTCTCTCAAAGGAAAGCTGATGTTCGGTATCAGGTTTGGATTATTGGCACTGGCTTCAAGCGTGTTCTTGGTGTTGAATAATGCTCTTGCGCTCTCTGAGGGCCATGTCTCGATTTTGGCCTTGAGGAAGTACCGTATAAGCTTGTGGTCTCGGTAGAGACCCCCTAAGTAGCACCGTTTCAATATGGGCTGAATACAGTGGATCTCCTGGTCATTAGCCCTTTTGGAAAGCTCCTCAACCTCGCGGAAGAGCTTCTTTTGCTGTCTTCTAAATCGCTTACGTGCCTCCTGAGCAAGGATCTCCTGGGTTCTCGGGTCAAGGAAGGAGGCCTTCAGACGTTGGACGACCTCTTCAACAGTCTTTTTCTTCATATTTACTCCTATCGTTTCCCTGGAGGTCTTTCAGGCCTTTGGGATTCAAAAGGCATCAAAGAGAGAAAGAGAAATCTAGTGGAAAAACGCGTGGTGTGCGCATACCAAAACCAGGATTCGCGATTCCTTAAGCCAGCCACAAAATCAAAACAAAGACTTACAAACATCAACAGCACCAACTGGCCGTCACCTTGAACACAGCAACCATAATTAGCACAATGGAGCGGCTGCAAAATTCACAGTTCACCTTCTCGAACAAGGAAAACACACATCTCACCCACAAGGCTCCGAAGACACCGAGCAAATCCCTGAAGAAGGTCTCTGTGTTTGCCGATGCTGCTAGTCCTAAGAAACAACAAAATGTCAAGAGAATACCCCTTGGAGGCAAGGACAGGAACACCTCGCATTTGGGCCCCCCTTTGAAGAGCGCTGGTTCGCTTATGGGGCTGTCTAACAGTGCCAAGAAGAGATCAAGACGTATGAGAACCCCATTGGGGGTCAATCGAAAACTGGATATCCTACGCGATGAGGACTGTGACGTGAAAGCCAAGCCGAAGAACTTGGATATGAGTATGTTTGCAAGACCAAAGACACTTGATGACGATGACGATGATGAGATTGAACACGTGCCAATGAAGCAACCGGAACTACCGTATGTCCCCTTGAACTACACTCCATTAACAGATGAAGACTTGGGGGCTCTAGGGAGGTCGCCTAGCTCGAGATTAGAAGATAAGAGAGATGCTTTGAGTGATGTTGGAAGCTCAGACGCTGAGTTGTCCGTGAATTTCAACTTTGATGATTATGATGATGATGAGTTTGCCTTTGAGAAGAAGTCCACACCGCATTTCATGGAACCAACCTTTGTCTCCAATGCAAAGAACAGATCAAAGGTTGACGTGTTCCAAGACGGATTGAGTTCTGCTGATTTGCAGAAATTGATTGATGAGGAGTAAAGACATTCTACAGCTTTTTATATAGTATGATACCCTACGGTATGTCTGTAGCTCATGTCTTACACAGTAGATATATATATACAAGGATCACTGTTGAGCGCAGCCAGGCTCATAGCCCTCATCATCATCATCTTCTTCTTCATGATCTTCCTCAAAGTTGTATTGTGGAAGATCTTCCATATTAACGACTCTGAAGTCAACACTATCAACATTGGAGCCGCTCTCTATTGAGAGGTCAACATCTTCAAGTGTAGGGTTAATCTCTGCAGGTTTTGTTGTTGGTAACGCTGATAAAAGTCTTGTCAACTCTGATCTTTCAGTGAACCAATAATCAGGTGGGAATTCAATGACAATCTTGAGATAAAGATTACCCTTTTGTGATGAGTTCTTGACTGGGAAACCTTCATTGACAATTTCAAGATACTGATTAGGTCTTAACACTTTACCGGTTGGTGATGACACTTTCAATAAGCGACCATCAAGATGTCTAACAACAACTTTATCCTTGAATCCACAAAGTGCTTCACCAAGTGTTATATGGAGATCTGTATAGAGGTCGTTCCCCAGTCTTTCAAGATGTGGCTTATCATTCGGTTTCTCGTGAATGGTCAATACAACATCACCTGTCTCTTTGCCATATGCTTCATCACTTTCACCTTTAAGTATGACTTTATCACCAAACTCTGAACCCTTCTTGATGACGAACTCCAAGATCTTACTCTCTGATTGAGTAGTTGAACCTTTACACTTCTTGCAAGTGTCTTTGGTTCTATATATATGCCCTTTTCCTTTACATGTTTTGCACTCAACAATCTCTTCAGTCACCTGATAAGGATTGATCCTTCTGATTTGACTAACACCACCTCGACCATGGCAAGCACCACATTGTCTCTTGGCAGCTTCCTTTTTAACACCTAAACCTTTACATAGAGAACATAGGACATTTCTTGTTGAGGTGATCTTGAAAGTCTTACCATTGTACAGATCAGCCAATGTGACATCAACATCCATATTGGCATCTTCCGTTCTCTTTGATTGCCTCTTCCCGTTGCCATAACCATAGCCATTACCATAATGAGAATAGCCGTTTGTTTGATTGAAGAAACTGAAGAAATCTTCGTAGTCATCATGTCCACCACGTTGAGGACCAGACTCATCACCGTACGTATCATAATTTGAACGTTTCGTTTCATCACTCAACACTTCATAAGCTGCGGAGATTTCTTTGAACTTGATTTCACTTTGTTCTCGTTCGTCTTCGGGTACTTTATCCGGATGATGAGCAAGCGCCAATTTGCGATAAGCCTTTTTGATCTCAATGGCAGTTGCCGTCTTGGAGACACCCAAAACTTCGTAATAATCCATGTTCAAGCTGCTATGTGTAATCCTCTTGACGATGAGCTGCAGGTATGGAGATGATCCCTATTTTCAAGACTTTTCACGTGCTCCTATCTACGCAGGTGTGTATATCTGAGCATGATACACGTACTCAACATGTATATTGATAACCATACACTCAAACCAATGTATTGATTGATATAGATATCATATGTGACTAGCGTAGAAGGTGGAGCCAACACGTTATATTATATATCACACATAGTCATAAACCAATATATCACATTATATATCACTGATCATAGCTATTGTAATGGTAAACCCCAGATTACCTAATCCACATCGCTCCTAACCAAGGCTATCGCAACATGGTAATATATTCATATCACTCGTAGTTATAAGCCATATAGTCAAATTTGACACTCCCATCATCCATAACAATTGTTTCCAATGTGTTAAATCCCCAGTGTTTATAAATTTTTGAAGACTTCTCTCCAGCACTTTCCAATACAACAGGAACGTTATCAATTTTAGCTCTTTCCAATATAGGTTTGACTACTGAGCTAACAGCTTTTTTATTCACATCATTGATTGGAATACGTGGATCCCTTCCTAAGAGCTGTAAATGCCAATGACGTCTCTCGTCCAATCCGAATTTCTTCGATGCTCTAGAAAATTGGGAACGCATTTCTTCAATTTGTGGTGTTGATGCTTCTGATGGTGTACTTTCATAATCTGGAGGCAACCATAATGCCACGGCAGTATGCTCGTTTGATTCAATGATTAAACCCCCGTTACCAACTTGTCTTTCAAGTGATTTAATGTAATGTTCATGGAGTTCTTCTAACGTTTTACCACTCTTGGTGGTTAGACCAAGGAACTCGGACGCTGAAATTTCATCAAACGCATGAACAATAGTTTCAGCTGCTCTTATAATATCATTGGAGATTGTTGTGTACGACGAGAATGACTTTGATAGCTCTTTGGAGAATGATGGAGAGAGGGGTCTCATTTTTGTTTTCCATCCGTAGCTATGAGGCAATAACAGTAATGTGTTTCAGCTCTTTCTCGGATTGATATATATATTAACCCCTCCCACTTCCGCGCACGGATAGCAAACTCAATTGGTTGTAAGGCAAATACAAGGAAGTCAAAGAGTTTTGCATTCGGGTACTTTGTACATTTGCGGATACTTGAGCGTTATATATCAAGTAGCATTGGAAGTACTCCAGGGAGGAAGGCATTGTTCATAGAGACATGGACGTCTTGATATGAAATGGTAAGCGCACTCACGCTTATGTCGGCGGTACAATGAATCAGGCCTGTGTACATTGTTCATTGTGCGATATGTTGATGTAATTATAGCGTATGAGATATATATTAGAAATGCTATATGAAAATTGAGACAGCTAAACTCATTATATTGGTTTTCGATAATATATGCAAGAACACTATATTGATAACTCAATATACAATCCACCTAAAACGATATCGGGGGCTTATCAGCAATCGCAGAATAAGATCATATCACATTTCAGGACTATAAAGACATCAATTGTATGGCAGAACCAATAGTTCTTCCCCTACAAACATTGTGTCTGCTACACAAACAGATCGTACATCCATTCTCCTTATCTATGACATAAACACACGGTGGTTGACACTCGGAAGGGCGAGAGGTGCATACCCGCATCAGCCGTGGAGTGTCCGTATCATCCGCACGTTTATAAAGAGGAGCAATCCTGCTTCGGAGGCCCCAGAAGGGTATCATGAGACATACAGTATATCAACATTATGACAATGACACCATCAGGCTCGCCAAGTATCCCTGGGCTCCCAGGAACAGCCAAATACTTCATCCACTCGCCAATTGGTGATGGACTCCATAAGCTTGATGCCGAAATTAAAGGTGAATTCGAAGGTATCAAACTGTTCTCTAAGGAGTATTATTACACTTGTACTCTTGGAGGTATTCTTGCTTGCGGTCCTACGCATTCTGCTGTTACCCCATTGGATCTTGTGAAGTGTCGTAGACAAGTTGACTCCGCATTGTACAAGTCCAACATGGAGGGCTGGCGCACAATTCTCAAGACTGAGGGATTTGGTGGTATCTGGACAGGTGTTGGTGCTACTTTTATCGGTTACTGTTTCCAAGGTGCCGGTAAGTATGGTTTCTATGAATTCTTCAAAGAACAGTACTCTGAACTCGTTGGTGAGAAAGCTGCTAAGCAGTACAAGACCACACTTTATCTTGCCGCATCTGCGTCTGCTGAGTTCTTGGCTGATATCATGCTGTGTCCATGGGAGGCTATCAAAGTCAAAACCCAGACCACTATCCCTCCATACGCAAAGGGTCCATTTGATGGTTTCTCCAAGATCACGGCTAAAGAAGGTCTCGCAGGTTTATACAAGGGTTTAGTTCCATTATGGTGTCGCCAAATTCCTTACACAATGTGTAAATTTGCCACATTTGAAACGGTCGTTGAGATGATTTATAAGAAGTTGCCAAAACCGAAATCTGAGTACTCGGCATTGAGTCAGACGGGTATTTCGTTCGTTGGTGGTTACATCGCTGGTATCTTCTGTGCTGTTGTCTCCCATCCTGCTGATGTTATGGTCTCAAAGATCAACAATGAGAAGAAGCCAACTGAATCTACTGGTGCTGCAACTGCAAGAATCTATAAGAAGATTGGATTCGCTGGATTATGGAACGGGTTACCAGTCAGAATCGTTATGATTGGTACTTTGACAGGTTGTCAATGGTTGATTTATGATAGTTTCAAAGCTTACATCGGTTTACCAACCACTGGTGGTCATTGATATATTCATTTTTGCTTTTGTATAATATATCCACATTAACACATCCTTGACATATGTATTGTATGTACTTATGTTTTGTACGAAATCTCTACATTAACACACCTTTACCATATGTATTGTATGAGATTGGTATGCAGAATAGATCAGTTCCAAACGTTTTTGAACAAGTCATCATCCAAACCATTAGTCTTAACATTATTGGTTTGAGTGTTTGCCCAAACGTTACCTCCAAATTGCGGTTGCTGTTGTTGACCAAAGTTCAAACCAGAGAGACTATTTGATCCTGTAGTTTGTGTAGATTGGGTTGATGGTGTTGTAGTGTTTGATCTAATTGGGAAGTTTGGAGTAGATGTTGAAGCCATTGGGGTTGAGTACAGAGATAAGATAGACTTCTTGAGACCATCCCGTTGTGGCTGTTGTTGTGGTGGAGGTGGTTGTTTCTGAGGTGGTTGTATAGTAGAAGTAGCAGATTGTGACACCTGTGGTGAAAGAGAGCGTGGGAGTGATTGGGTGGAGATATTGGATGGTCCATTGGAAGGCGCAGCAATTGGAGAACCGAATTCCAAATCAAGAAGGGTGGAATTCAAAGATCTTCTATTGTCTTGTTGTGGAGTCTTATTTGTTGGTGCAGATGGGAATGCAGGAACAGCACCAACAGAGGATGACTTGATGGTGGAAGGGTCTGGAACGGCACTAGAAGCCGCCCATTTCTTCATATCATACTTTGTTCTGATAAAGTTCTCAACCTTGGACCCGTCTGGGGTATGGGCTCCACCAGGGAGTTTAGCTTCCCAGAAACAGTTAGCCCTGTTGTTTCCCCATTGGACCATCGATTCAACTTGTTCGTCCGTCCATGTGTCAAGATCGACAGATTTGACACGGGAGATATGGGTTCCCATGGAACGATGTATACCAGAACAACGGATACAGATAAAGATACCCAAATTCCATGATGCCCAGCGAGGATGTGCAGCCGTCTTACAATCCGCGCAATGACTGTTACCTGGCTCCTTCAACAGAGCCTTGAGGATCTGTTGATTCTTGTCACTTCGTTTGCTCATAGTCTTTATGGATTGGGTTATTATATTGATGGTTGTTGTTTGATGTTGATGCGGTGGTCGATTAATTTCAAAGGCGCGAAATTCAATAAGGGAAAAATTTCGCGAAGGGACTTTTTAGTCCCATATCGAGAATGTTATATATAGGGAACTCAATATAGAAAACTCATTATGGGTTTTCCTATATAAAGTTTACGGTATATAGCTTTTTCAATATTAATTGAGAATAGATATCGGTCTCCAATCGTAATATTTCGTAGCTGTGTTGTATATCCAAGGCCCCTCCCCCCTATTGACCTGGCCTGCTGCACGCGCTTTAATTCACGAATCTGTCAACTTTTTTCCAATACCTATCAGATATCCCCTTAACGAGTTCCCCACAAGGCCGAAGCATAGTGATCCTTACCACCTCTCACATTTCTTGAGCTCACAGTCATCCATTGGCATAATCATATGGACACAAGCATCATATCCAGCTCACTCCTTGTCCATTCAAACAACAAGCACAAGCACTTCAAGCACAGACACACTTCAATAACACTACGATCACAAACATCCCCTTTCAGTCGATCGACAAGCCCTTAGACAAGAAAACGAAGCATATGAGTGACCATTGTTAAACATCATCAGCACCATCCACACACATTACTCTTTACCATCGCGTCTTCAGACCTGTCTACACAATGTTCTCAAAGAAACCAAGTAAAGAGCTTCTATCTCAGACACCTACACATAAGTCTACGACCAACACCAAGAAGAAAAGACCTGAGTATGAGGAGCATATTAAGAACAAAAACACTATGAATGAGACTGTTAGAACCTATTCATATGCCGAGATCTCGAAACATAACACGCCAAATGACTTATGGATGGTTATCCATGGTAACGTTTATGACGTTACAACGGCATTAGGCTCACACCCGGGAGGCGCAGAAGTTCTATTAGACTATGGTGGTATGGATGCTACAATTGCATTTGATGAGGTTGCCCATTCGAGAGACTCAGTGTTGATGCTTGACCCTTTATTCGTTGGTATAGTTGATGAAGACGGTTCATTAGACTCTTCAGTTATACCGAGTCGGAAGACGAAGGGGTACAGTGAAGGTTATATGAGAGGACAGGTTGAAAATGTTAGTCTCGGTGAGAGTCAATACTTGAAGAGATTGAGACAACGGAAGGAGAAAAGGAAGAAACTTTACTTGAAAGAAGAATATTTGTTGGTATTATTAGGATTTTTGGCGTTATTTGCAGCTTTTGGTTATTTGCATCTTGAGAAACGTAAGTGGGAGTAAAGTATATACTAATCTCTATATTGCTTAATAGGTTTAGCTATGTATAGTATACACGTATGGATCTGTCATATGATGGTAGTTATCATCATAGTATCGTGTCGAAGTGTCTGTGATGGTTTCCACCAGAACATGGGATCGGCACAATCTGTATAGTCAGTTTGGGTGCTTGCTACTAGTTTGATATATATATAAAGAATCCCATGATGTGATTATACAGCCAGCTGTAGCCAAGAGCCTTCCATTGGTGTATGTAAGTGTCTGCAATTAGAGCGACACAGTGTACGTTTCATCGTGTAATCATATATTATAATATTTTCGCACATAGTTGCACTCAGCTATTCTTTTACTATATCATTGAATGGACTCATAGATGTTGCATGATACATTAAATTTCTAGCATTACTTATAGAGCAGATGCCGAGTCCTGCACCGGTGGCTTCGGACCGGTAACGGGCTACTACACTGGGGCTCCATATGAAGCCCATGAATATTTTTATATGAGAAGATGAGAATATGAGAATATATAAGGGTAGCACATATAAGGATATAAGAATACGGAATACTAGCAAAAGTGGAATAGCCAAGAAGGGAAGTAAGAGGCGGGGAAGCAGTCCCGCTTTGGTGTCCAGGTGTCCGTACCCCGATTTGGATGTTTACCGCGCAACGGCTGTTCTCAGCGATGATTGGTCAACGATTATTTTTTAGTGCGGACTTTTTTTTTTCAATGTGTGACTCCTCGACACAGCGATATATAAAGAAAAACCCGCGCCCCACCTGAAGAACAACACCTCCACATTCCCTCCAGAACTTAACAACAAATCTTTCCATATTACTGCCGATACACCTGAACTCCCCGTCTACAAGTCCACATCTTCAAGAATAACCCCGCCCAAGATGTGCTTCTAAACGATACCCGTGTGTCCCACCCAACCCAGTAATAACCCATTTTAAGCCATGAGCCCGTAAAGTGTGTCAAACAACCAGAGCAACGCTCCCCCAAGAAAGAAAGAAAAGAATTATAAGTCCTGTCTACAGAACTGCTTTTACGACTACGTGTCTCACAACAACAATCAAGATGTCTGAATAATTGAAATATCTACACCCGTCCACCATGACGTTATAACGCCCCCCCTTTACGCATTTACAAAAATCTATAATCATATCTGCTGCCGTTTCATCAAGAATGTCTACTATGAAAACTGACTCTACTATTACTACTACAACCACTTTGTTTGAAATGTTCGATACCGCTGCTGAAACAAACATGTACAACTTGCAACAACAAGAGGACTCCAAGCCAAGACAGGTTCTTGGTGAATCTGTCTTTTCTCGCTTTGCCAAATCCGAGGAGATGTCTACCGACTTCTCAAGCTTGGGTTTGAACAAGCTTGAAGTGCCAGAGTTGAGTCCTTCTGTCGGCACTGTGACTCCGCTCCAGTTACACTCTTCCATTGTTGAATCGATCTTCAGCCCATCATTGATTGAATCCACCCCAATGTTTGATGACGTTGATCTCGACTCAACTAACTGGACTTCTCTCTTTGAACCAAACGAGATGGAGATCCCAGTTAAGAAGGAGATGGCTAAGAAGGAGGAGTCCATTCCAATGGCTCCAAACGTTGAATCTGTTGTCTCTTCTCCACTGTTCAATGAATCCTCTCTCGGTTCCAAACGTTCCGCTTCAGAGGCTGATTTGAGTGAACCATTCGATGGTGTCACTTCTTATAACAGAAAGCAAAGAAACCAATCATTGACTCCAATTGTCGTTGATAACTCTGATCCGATTGCCGCTAAACGTGCTAGAAACACCGAGGCTGCTAGACGTTCAAGAGCTAGAAAAATGGAACGTATGTATCAATTGGAGGAAAAGGTTGAGGATTTGTCCAACAGAAACAAGGAGTTGGAAGCTGAGGTTTTGAGATTGAGAGCTCTACTTGGTCAACATTAACTTGTTTTGATCTACTATTTGTTGTTTTAAGTTTACTATGCCATTATTTTACACTTTATCGATACATTTAAACATATGAAAAATACAAAAAAAGAGTCACTATTGGAATACATTTTCTTTCACTTCTTAACATCATAGTAGCACATTAGTAGTCTTCGATCTTTACCTTTTTGCTTGAAATCATGTTAGTGTTTTTCTCATTCAGCCTCTTCCGCGTACTCTGCATAGTTGATACCCCAACAAACTGCTCAAATCTTTTGATGAAGTCCCGTGGCTTACCAACATATTTTGTAGGTACACTTTCTTTAACACCTTTCTCCTTCCTATCGATTTGAGCTTGTAGATAGTTCAATAGCTCTAAGCAGCTTTGAACATCGATATCATCACCGATCTGGATCTCACCATCAAAGACCCTTTTGGCAGTCAACCACATCAATTTGCTGAAGTTTGGGAATTTGAACTTCTTACCAACTTTAGTCTTTATCTCAATATCAATAATCTTCAACTGTTCCGAGATGTTGAAACTTGTCAAGAAATTACCACCGATAACCAGAGTATCAACTGGGGTATACACAGCATGGATCCAGCCACTAGGAATGATCATAACGTCACCAGGGTTCAGTTCAATTTTGACGCCTTTTTCCAATCCCATGTCTCCCAAGAATTGGGTACTCAAGCTTGGATTAGTCACCCATTGGACGTATTTCTTCAGATTATGATCCGTTGGTGGGAAGAACATGAACTGTTTAGAGCCATATACCACAGTGTAATACACAGAGGTACCTGCAAAGTCCAGATGGAAATCTGTGTAAGAGTCTTTAACACCCATGAGACAGTATTTCTGGACTACCGGTTTGCCCTCGAGATCATCTGGCCAGACTTTGTCTACCAAATCGACATCTTCAACATAGTGAGGTCTTCTGATCTTTTGGCCCAGATCACAATCACTAATCTCTAAACTCAGCACATTTAGGACTCTTTCCCTATCTTTATCCTGTTTGAAATAGTCTCTCCACTCACTGAGCTTCCATGAGTGTTTCGTATCATTCTGTGTCAAGACATCCATTACCTCGACATGGGCATCATCCCCCATGCTTTCAACCAGCTCATCAACGTCAAACTCATCTGGTATCACCAATCCCAGTCCGGTTTTCCTCTCAGCAGGGATCTTCACGGGATGGGGTAATCTCGTCTTAATAGCGTACTCCTTCGTCAGCTCTTCGCCTGAAATCTCCACGACCGAAGAATCATCACCACTCCATTCAGTGAATCTTGTTATGTGTGGATGCTGAACAATGACACTGCTCTCCACCTCACCTTCGTTCAGAGCAACATAGTCAATCTTTGTCCTTTGCCTTGAGCTCGTTCTCTTGTATTGGGTAGGAACACCGTGTTTCAGCTCACATGAAGGACAATGGAACGAGCTTATTCGGGAAGTTTCCGATAGAGAGAGTTGGAGACAATGGTTATGGTACCATACTGAGCAGATCTCGCAACAGACCCAATTCTGCTGAAACGGTGGTTTCCCTTTGAACGTGGGGCACAGCGGACACTGGTTTTCAGACATACTGCTTGCCAATGATATAAATAATCTAGACAGGAAATATATATGTTTATCTGTAAGATCTCTTTAAGTGACGCGTACAAGATGGGGAGATGGTGTCCGGGTGTTATACATTTCGCGAAACACGGTAAAGGCACGCAGTGTCGACTGAAAAAGTTCCGCCCAAACAGGTCCTTCAATAGCTGTTTCTACAATGTTTGTAGAGAACCACTCGATATCTCCACACCAAGATGCTCAGATCCTTTAGTCTCAGAACGGCAAGGGCTTTCTCCACCTCTCGGGTCTTTGCGGCTCCACGCAGCTCGACAGAGAAGTTCGTCTTCATCGTTGACGAGCCATCAAACACAGAGGAAACTACAGAGAGACTAGAGCGTAACGTCGTGAAGAGCTTCAGCGCCGACCAGCTCTACGACCCATTTGATTTCTCCATCACAAAGCTGAGACTGGACAGAAAGAAAGCGTCTGAGGCTTACCAAGGGAGAACTTTCTTCGACGAGAAGAAGGTTAACCCGCTGGACTGCTACACAAACACCAAATACTTAAGTTCATACCTGAGCTCCACCGGTAAAATCCTTCCAAGAGAGGTCACCAAGCTCAGTTTGAAGAACCAGAAAAGACTGGCTAAGGCCATCAAGAGAGCTAGAGCTGCTGGTTTGCTCAGCAGTGTGCACCAAGACTCTGATCTTCTGACATTCACTAATGATTTGAACGCTAGAAGCTGAAGATTTATAACCTCATGAATTCATGTACATAAACCATTAAACGATCATTACAAGGAGCCATCATGTAAATACGAACATCGAACGATCATTAAAAGTGATTAGCATTACAACAAGGAGTTACCATGTACGTGCAGGCATTAAAGTATCATTACAAGGAGTTACCACGTACAAACATTAAAGCATCATTACAACAGGGAGTTGTCCGGACCAACCAACTCAACGTAGACATCGGTTCCCAAACCGTAACAGCTCTGTAATTCCAATCTTCCACCAAACTGTTCCACGTATGCCTTTGTCAGAGGTAAGCCGTAACCCATACCGGCAACGTTGTCGATATCTTCACCGGGCATGACGTTGTCGCCCATTCCACTCTGTTTCTCCTGTTTCTCAACACTTGTGAATGAGTAATCAAAGATGTGCTGCTCAATCTCTGGAGGGATACCACCGCCCTCGTCTCTGAATCTTATCCCCAGGGTTCTTTTGCCCTGAATGGTTGAGTTCTCAACGATGGTGACCAGTACAGGCGTGTCGGCCTTATCGTTCTCAATGTGTGCTCTGATGGAGTTCTTGAGGATCTCTGTGAAGACGTACTCAAGATGTGGAGCGATGTATGGGAATTCAATATCCTCACCAAAGTCGACCTTGACTGGTACCTGCTTATAGTACTTGATGAAAGTCATATCATTGACAAAGCCTGCAAATATCTGAATCAATTCCGATATCTTCAGTTTGGTGTTGACAATACCGATATGGTTCAAGGGGGAGTCAACGGTTTGGATATAGTTGTTTGTCATTGTCTCCATGTTGATCTTGTCTCTGAAATGACTGTTCAGGAATTTCACAATCTCTTCCCTCGGGTACAACGACGAAACTTCCTGGAAACCTTTTGAGAGAGACGGGATAGCATCACGGTGTATCTCAGAGAACTCCATCAACGTTTGGTATATCTTCTCAGTGTCTTCCACTCTGTGTAAGTTCAACAAGAGCTCAAGCGAGTCAAGATAAAGGTTATAAGTCTCTGCAATGTGTGGATTCAGCACAACCATATAAGGCAGTTGGCGGAACGCTGCAAGTCTTTTAGCATTGAAAGTTGTCAAATAGTTCACCGTGGCAACACCATTAGTCTTCGTATCCTGTTTCGCCAGCGTTATTAGACTGTTCAAAGAGATCTGTGGAATGTCCTTCTGAGAGTAATCAGTGATCAGTCTTTCAAGTGATGAGCGAATTGAGTACTCTTGTTCAAAAGACAAGTTGGGAGGAAAGATGTGATGGTGCAGTTTAGTCGCTCTCGAAAGTCCTGTACTACCAGTGTGGAGTAGCCGCCGTTTCATGCAGTTCAAGAGCATTGTGTAGGTTGAAGAGGGGGAATTGCGTGGGGGCAGCGCGTCAATAGCGATCTTTTGGTTCTTGTACTATTTGTAGATGGTGTGGAGATGGAATGGTATAGGGATATTATCACACACAGAGATCTGAACCCGTGAAAAGTCGAGCACAATGGGCCGGTCTCTACGATGTGAAGGTAAATGGTTGTCTAGCCCATTGCTTGTGACTCTAAAAAAAAAAAAAATAAATGGTGTCCAGGTGTTCGCGAACTTGTTTCGTTTTATTTCCCCAGTTCATATGCCGACGGTATGCCGCCGGACCGTTGGCCCGTCGGTAACGGTCGAAAGCGTATAACAGGCCTTATCTTGCGCACAAGAAAAGCAGTCAAAATGGGGAAAATGCGATGCGATTAAACAAATGTGTGTCCCTCCTCGCCTGCAACTAGTAAATCCCATAGAAAAGGGTCCTCCTGTATGCACGGCCGCTCAGATTTCAACACGTCTTTGTGGGGCGACCTCACACAACTCGCGAGTCAAAATGGACCTATACCAACGGAAATTGGAAAAGTGCATACCGGTAATTACCCAGAAGCATTAGCGGGAACACCGAACAACAATCGAAACCGTTGAGGCGGAGATCAATTATTATTTTAGGTTTGTGACAGGTTTGCCGACGGGATACCGATATAGGATTGTATACAGTGTCTCGGGGGAGGCCGATGATCTCCATCCACCTCAGCTCTGCGAATCCTGCCGGTCGTAAGTGAGCGTGAGGATTACGAGAGCTGCCTTCCTCCCTGGGAGATAAGCGATATCCGTTCTGGCTATAATGCAATTTATCACCGCTTAGGGCCCTCCCGGCCAATGAGTCTTCGCCGTTGGACTAGTGAAAAAAAAAAAATTTCTTTTTTCGCTGGGCTGGATGCCTCACGCGCGCAGAGCTCGTGATAAGGAAAATTTTCCATTGGCATGGCTCCTGATTTCCCTTGCTGTGATCCGTTCAGAAGGTGTTGCACATGTATAAATACACGCCCTTCTGTCCTGTTTCTGCCACCTGTAGCTCCTTCTTCTCCTCTTTTTCGGCGATCTCTGGACCTTTTTCCGTGCTTGCAATCAGCTCTGTGCCAATCAGCCCGCAATCACCTGCAGCTGTTTCTCCGAAGACATAATTTGCTTCCCTCGTCGTGGTGCCGTACATACTTAAATCCACAACCTCGCCCTTCTGGCTCAGCTTTCCAGGACCTAGCCTCCAGTTCTCTCGCCAACTCACACACCAACTACCCGGAAAACAAAACACAGCTCCACTATGTCAAACGACATCAAGATGGCCGATATCGAGAAGGCCTCGTCCATCGACGGCCAGGACCTCTACATGGGAGAGTCCTCTGAGGGCTCCCAGTCAGAGGCCAAGCTCTCCTTCTTCGACAAAGTCGCAGCCACCCTCCATGCTGAGTCTAAGGGTATCGAGCGTGTTACTGAGGAGGAGAGAGATCCAAACGAAGGTGTCTTCTCTTCCGCCTCCATGTGGTTCTCTGCCAACTTGGTCATCGCATCCATGTCCCTCGGTATGCTTGGTCAGTCCATCTTCGGTATCTCCTTCTGGCAGTCATTATTCGTCATCATCTTCTTCAACATCATCGGTTTGCTCCCTGTTGCCTTCTTCTCCCTCTTCGGTCCTGAGTTCGGTCTCAGACAGATGATCCTCTCAAAGTTCCTCACCGGTGTCTTGGCCATGAGAATTTTTGCCCTCATCACCGCCGTCGCCTGTGTCGGTTGGGGTGCTGTTAACATCATGGTTTCCGCACAGTTGCTCAACATGATCAACAAGCCACACAACTTGCCACCATGGGCCGGTTGTTTGGTTCTGGTTCTCTCAACCATTGTCGTCTCGCTCTTCGGTTACAAAGTTGTTCACTTGTACGAGAAGTTCGCTTGGTTGCCAAACTTGTTCGTCTTCCTCGTCTTCATCGCTCAGATTGCTAAGGACGGCTCCTTCACCGGTGGTGGTTTCCCTAACGATGGCCAGGCTACCATTGCTGGTGTTTTGTCCTTCGGTGGTACAATCTACGGTTTCGCCACTGGTTGGGCTACATACGCTGCTGATTACACCGTTTACGTCAGACATGACTATCCAAAGTGGAAGATCTTCTGGGGTTTGTCCATCGGTTTGTTCATCCCATTGGTGTTCACCCAGATTCTCGGTGCTGCTTGTTACTCTGGTACTTTCCAGAATGACACCTGGGCTGAGTACTACAACGAGCACTCTGCTGGTGGTTTGATGTACGCTATCTTGTCTGTCAACGCCCTTGGTGGTTTCGGTGAGTTCTGCTCCGTCTTGCTTGCTATGGGTACCGTTGCAAACAACATTCCAAACATGTACACCATTTCTTTCTGTCTTCAGTCCTTCTGGTCCCCAATGGCCAAGGTTCCAAGATTCGTCTGGACCTTGCTCGGTAACTTCTGTACTCTGGCCATCTGTATTCCAGCTTACTACCACTTCGAGGAGGTGATGGACAACTTCATGAACTTGATTGGTTACTACCTGGCTATGTACGAAGCTATCTGTCTGTCTGAGCACTTCATCTACAGAAAAGGCTTCAAGGGTTACGACGTTACCGCTTGGAACGACAAGTCTAGATTGCCAATCGGTATCGCCGGTACCATTGCCTTCTGTTTCGGTGTTTTCGGTGCCGTTATGGGTATGGACCAGGTTTGGTACATGGGTGAAATCTCTAAAAGAATCAGCGGTGCTGATATCGGTTTCGAGTTGTCTTTCTGCTTTTCCTTCATTGCTTTCAACGTTACTCGTCCATTCGAGCTAAAGTACTTTGGCCGTTAAAATGTGAATTGCTTATCCCTTCTCTACCCTTTTTTTCTACTCCTTTTACTGTTTGAAAGCCATTACGTTCGTTCTCACACGTGGCTACCTTTGTGATACTTTTAATGACTCCCCTCCCCCAAACCCCCACCACCTTCTTTATATATATAACTTTCTGGTTTTAATGGTTTAACATAAAGATCCTTTTAGATGAAACTCTTGTAGACTAGTCGCAGAAGCTGTCGTGTGTATATGAACGTCTTGCTGTAGATGAATATAAGCAGAGACATGTGGCAAGCTACACACACCCGGACACCACACTCGCCCCATTATCGCGATAAGATATCCCACGATGAGTACTTTGCCCCCCACTCTTTGTTTACCTCCACACCATTGAGCACCAAAGAGCCCCACACACACTCCACTGAGCAGCAGAACAACTCCAAACAACTAAGAAACAGACCCACATCAACACAAGAAGAGACATCTCCAGCTGCTATGCCCACCGGCCACGACCCGACGCGTCTTTACAGAGCGTGAGTATACACATTCCTTGCTCCTCACTACGAACGGAGACTAACGCACGAAAAGACCTGTCTCGCCCCGCCCTTCGTACAGGCTCGGTGCCCAGGCTGCATGGTCTAAAGTGAAGTACTCGGCAACCTCCAATCACAGCTCCAGTCACAACCGTAATCACAGGTCACGTGACACCATTACTCGTTTCGGTGTCAATGGGGAAGTGCTTGTGGCGTATCAACACACCGTTGAGGTTTGGGACTGGATTCCCTCGAGTCTTCAGATGATGAATATGTCTCAGAATGACTCGCAGGCTGTGACTCAGCGCCCGCTGTACCTCGTGGCGTCTCTCACCGTCCCAGGAGGAACCATTGAGCAGATGCACCCGTTGGAGATGGAACAGGACTCCAACACGTATCGGGTCCTGTTGGGCATCAGAGTCAAGAGCGAGACTGTCTTTTCAGTGCACAAGTTTGGCCAAGTGTTCCGTGACCAAGCCGATGAGTTGGAGAAACCGTTGATCCTACCGCCGTTTGTGCACGGTGCCGGTCCTTACACGATCAAAGGCTGTGAAAGATTTGTGGGGATTGCCACCGATGAGGGTTCCTTGACAGTCTTTGATGAGGTCAACGGTCATCCACTGCCTATCAGCTTTGATGTTAATGTTACTACTAATGGACAAGTGCCCTTTGATATCGCTGGACGGTATCTGGCCTATGTTTCATCCGAGATCGATTCAGACGTTACCTCAACAAAGATGGATGTCCCTTCCCACAACCACTCCATTTATTCCAAGATCTTGCAAAACTTGTCTCTAACAGCTATTGATGGTATCTCCAAACTTTCGGATATCAACAATTTGAAAAGCATTGTCAACGATAAAAACATCAAATCGAACTTGAAGGCTTACATCTCAAACCTGATCAACGGGTTCAAACAATCACATCGTGTTGTGGTGATGGACTTGGTTACACAGAGAGTACTTGCCTCGTTTCAACCACCGAACGGAGTTTCAAACCTTTCCCTTTCCCCTTTCAACACCCAACTGGTCACGATAACTCAACGAGGTGATCAAATCTATAAATGGGACATCACACGTTCTCCGCTTGAGATTTCACTCTTGGACATTCAAATCCGTGGCAAAACAGCCTCCATTGTTGATGAGATCCATTGGTCCTCGAATGACAGCTACCAAATAGTTACAAGATCCAGCGGATCGATTCATTGTTTCCAATCTGACGTTTCACAAAATTGGGTTTTACCAAACATTCAAGCTTCGAAACTTTGTGCGATTAGAGATGAACTTATTGCCCTTGTTGATGATGACTTATATGTCATTGATTCCAAGGGTAATTGCAATTCCAAATACACTTTGCCAACACATGCCATCCCAGTGAGTCTTTTACCAGATTACATCCCCGTCAAACCAGTTGATGAAATCGTTGATCGTACCAAGGCTCCTGTTAAGAAAACCCCATTAGCACAGGTGGAGATTGAAACCTGCTTCATGGGCCAACCTTTCTATTCTTCTGAAAAATTGAAATTGGCAACTTATGTGAGTTCTGTTGAGTACTGGAAGAAATCTGCGGTGTTTGGTAATGAGATTGATGCTGAAGTAATTGATTTTGGTAAGGGGAATGGTGAACCTGTCTTTTGTGGAGAGAAATCCGATCTAGAAAGTGCAATGACCAGTGTTTTGGTGTTTGATGAAGGCTTGTGATACCCCGTCATGTCTTTTTTTACGTTTTGTCACGAACTGTCATTTTTGCTAATTTATAGTACAGATTTAAAGAATCCATGAATGTCTATTGCTACAACTATTTTCTATAACTGTATATCCGATCCTCAAGAGGCGGTAGGGGGTAACTTGTTGCTGTCATGGATCAGCTACTGAACCTACAGCTTCAGATTTAACAAAGCGGATCATTCCTGCATATATTATCCGTCGGAGCCATATGTTCTAGGCTGGTTCATATTGATATTCAAGGGAAGTTATCCTTAGACAATAACATGGTTGTCGGAGAGGAAATAAAGCTCTCACTATTAATAAACAATAAATCAGTCACTTCTATGGTGGTGTCCAGGTTTGAGCTTGGTGTCCGGATGTTATGTCTGGGTGTATATCTACCCCTTCAATTAAAAAGTCAATAATTCTCTTACAGAGATGAAAACTACAAATATATCATTATTCATGGTCTTGGATAATACTCCTATGAGAAGGGAGTTCTTGGATTTTTTTGAATAATTAATTTAAGTCATCTATATTAATTGTATTTTTTTACCAAAAACAGTATATCTTCTAACGATATCAGACTTCTCATTTCTAGACATCATTGTTTATATGCCGAATTTTTGATAAATTATATATATATATAATATATATAGCGCATACCAGACTGCCCAGTACTCGGGTTCTCCCAATGCTTTCATTCGTAGTGTACTGTCATCTTTCTGGTATAATGAGGCTGGGTTGATATTACAAAAACTCGAATCAAAGAATCTTCTGTGCGTGGATAAAAAGTACACTAGTAGTGCTTTGAACTCCTTATCAATGAGGCTACAGGTGCTACCAACGGCTTATGAGGTCTCTATTCTTACTGATCCGTCACTTTGTTGATTTCGCAGTAAGAAGGAACCTCAAAGCCGTTGGGAAATAAATTCATTTCCTCTAAGAACACCAAATCATTATTGGAGTATGCAATTGACAATGTTCTATTTAGACTTAAAATTTGCACCATTTGAAACCAACACAAGCATGACGACAAACGGCATAGCAAGTAATACCAGCACCCAATAATGCAACAGAATATCCAATAAAATTGTTATATCCCTTAACGGAACCATCTCCAATGATAGCACCAGCAACTGGAATTAAACCAAGCATCGTTAAGGCTACTATAAGATACATGGTTGAGTAACGTCTTCCAAACTCCTCGGTACGAGAGATCTGACCACAGCAAACAGGGGATAATGATAAGATAGACCCTGAGAAGAAACCGTAAAGAGCAGCGAACGCGTACAAGACACCCAGGTTTTGACCGAATGGTAACCACATTACAAGGGAGACAACGCCACATATGGTGATGGTTCCGATTACAACGTTAAAGCGACCGAGATGATCAGCAATGACTCCTGGTAGATATCTTCCTGCGATTGCAGAGGCATTTGAGGTGATGATTAGCATATAGGCTGTTTGATCGGAGTTTCCTCTCATGATGGCATAAGACGGGAAATAAACGAGAACAATGACGAGAGAGCATTCAGTGAGCGCAATGGCAAAAGCACAGGTCATGAATTTGAGATCCTTGAGAGACTTGTAGTCGAAGACATCGATGACATAAACCTTCATTATCTTACTGAAAGAGTCAATTGGTTCAGTTTTTGGATGCAGCCTTTCCCTCGTAAAAATCAAAGATATACCCAAACAAGCCATACAGAAGAATGCAGTGATTCTCAAGGCCCATTGGAACCCAACAGTGTCATACATTTTCCTTAGCATTAGCGGCATCACAATACCACCAAAAGAGCCACCAGTGGTAGCGATACTAGTAGCCGCAGCTCTTCTCTTATTGAAGTAATGGGAAACTGCACCAATCAAGGGAGAGATGAGCATCCCCGTTCCAAAACCAACCACGACACCAAAACCAAGAATGAATTGGTACACCGTCTCAGCATTAGCAGTGGCAAACAGTCCAGCAGAGAAGGCTATAGAGCCAATGAGCATTGGCCTGAAAGTACCTCTTCTATCGAAGAACGTCCCCGAGAAGATACATGAAGAGTAGGCGATAAAAGTGTAGATGGAGAAGATCCACGAGACGGTAGAAGTGGAGACATCTGCAAGCTGATGAGTAGAGACATAGGCTTCGATGGCACCAACAGAATTGATCATTCCAAACGCTGGGATGAGCCCCATGAAGGACCCAAAGACGGTGAGATAGGCATTGAGGCCTCCCTCTGGGAAGTCAATGTCCTCGTGGATGATATTGAAGCCCGATGAGGAAGAACGCGAGGACGTAGGCGAAAGTGCCTCCGTGTCCTGCTGGATATGGAATTCTGGCGAGGAGAGAGGATTGAGAGTGAATCCGGAGTGTGTAGCAGCGATTTCAACTGTGGACTCGTGAGTTGTGTCATTGGAGCCCTTTTTCTTAGCAAGAGGAGGGAACTGTAGCTTGATAGCACTTTTATCTAAGAGCAGCATTCTCGGAGAATGTTGGAGGCGAAACCATGGCAGCTACGGGGAAATGCAACAAACGACCAGCAAACCGACCAGATTTTATAACTATAACCAAACACGTCTCAAAACGGGTGTGGCATTCCTTGATTGGAGGCGCTTGTGCTCTCAGTTGCCAGTAGCGGTTGCAAGCGGAGAGGCCCGGCATTTTTTCGCGCGCAGACTGTTTCCCTTAGTGGAAGCCCTGGGAAGCGAGCGCCGTATACCTACTTTTCATCTTTTTAACTCAAACCAAAGTCCTATATATATATATATATATTAGTAGAGGTCGTTCAACATGAAAAATATCACAACTCGGAGGCATCGTTCACATAGGAGAAGCCACGGAATTGCGCCTGGCTCGATGAGTCCAACACTGAGTTTACCGGTGTCAATCTCGGCACCTCTGTTGTGAAGTCCTTGTCGAAGAATGACACATCTTCTTCTGTCTTCACCTCCGGAATATATGGTGGAGGTACTCTCATGTTTAGTATATCGTCAAAGTTGATGTTCTTGAAGTATGGATGTGCCATGATTTCCTCGGCGTCTCTTGGACCAGATCCCAGACGTGTCTGAGGGTTCTTATCCAACAAAGATTCCAACAACCCAACTGCTTCACTCGCCATCTGAATCGGGAACAATGGCTCATCCGTTAGAATAGCGTTGAAAACCTCATCCTCATCATCACCTCTGAATGGAGACTTCCCTAGCAACATCTGGTAAACCAAAACACCAAAGGCCCACCAATCAACACTTCTAGTATAGTTCTGCTCCTTCAAAATCTCTGGCGCCATGAACTCTGGGGTACCACAGAAAGTGTTAGTGGTTTTACCATACCACATGTCTGGTTTACATAAACCATAATCAGCGATCTTGATATGACCATCAGTACTCAACAAGATGTTATCCAACTTCAAATCACGATAAACGATACCATTCTCATGCAAGTACTTCAAGGCCAACAAAACTTCAGAAGCATAGAATTTAGCCCTTCTCAGAGAAAAGTTACCTTGTTGAACGTGCCACATTAGATCACCACCAGAGACGTACTCCATGACAAAATAAATACGGTTAGCAGTTTGGAAACAGCAATGTAAGTTGATCAAAAATGGATGCTGTTCTCTGTTAGCAATAAGGAAAACATCCTTTTCAGCTTGCATCGATGCAATTTCGCCGTTTTCGATGATCATATCTTTCTTCAAGATTTTCACAGCACATAACTTTTTAGAACGATGCGATCTTCCGAGCATAACCTTACCAAAGTTACCTCTTCCCAACACAGCAATGAAGTGGAAGTCATCAAGGCCAATCTTAGGACGGTGTCGTTTCTCATGATGGTGGTGATGATGAGCTGCAGCAGGTGAAGCCTCTGGTAAAGAGTTCTGTGATCTTCTGTTCTGCTGTGGTTGTTGAAGAACTTGCTTTTGTTGTTCAAGTGGTTCATCTTGCTGGAAAGACAGGTCGGCATAGTCCTGTTGTTGCTGTTGCAGTTGCTGTTGCAGTTGTTGCTGCAGTTGTTGTTGTTGCAACTTTTGCTGGTATCTCTGGTGTTCATACAGTTGTTCTTGTTGTTTCTGCTTCTCTGCCTCCTGGGCACGGAGATCTGCTTCACGGCGTCTGTTCTCCTCAGCGAACTGCTGTTCTTGGGCTTCCAGAACTTGTTGCTTTCTCTGTTCCTCATAATAGAAATCGTCTTCGGCAGTGTTATCGTATGTCTGCTGGTACTGGTCAGCAGGTGTCGAGTACGGGTGAGTTGGTGATTGGTGATAACCTGTATGTTCAACCGGTGGCGGAGCTAGTGACTGATGATCTGAAGCTGAGCGTTGGGTTTGTGTATAATCTTCCTGTGGTGGACGTCTTTTTTGATGGTGCTGAGTTGGGATGTACTCTGATTGAAGATCTGTAATAGAAGCCGCACTTGGGGAAACCTGTGTAGTATCTGATTTTGGTGCACTCAGACGAGAACTGGAAGAGTCAACAGCGAGCGTTGACGCTGTGGACTGACGATTATTATAACTCTGGATCAACTTCTGTCTTGATCCCTCAGTCGACTTGATGGTCTTCAAGATCTCATTAGCAGCCTCCATGGTCATACCACAGAAGTCTGGAACCAAATGAGAACAGTTGACATGACACATGGTGTCACATTCACTGCACTTCAAAACGTTCTTTCTTCCCCATGGTAAGATCGAACCACAATGACAACACCAGTTTGTGCCCTTATTAGAGACATGTTCAAACCTATGTGGGATTCTGTGGTTCAACTTCAATTCATCTGGATCAATATCGGTACTTGACTTGGAGATACATTTTGTGATGACCTTTTCATAACACTTCTTATGACACAAGAACTTACAGTCCTGACACTGGAAACCAGTGTAACGTAAGAAATCACCACATAAAGCACAACGCATGATACTGTAGAACTGTTTCTGAACAAACTGATGACCATGCTGTTCGAAAACCTCTTCATCTTTCTTTCTGATAGCACCGCGACGGTGAAGACCACCCAACAGTGTCTTCTTGTTCTGGATGGAAGACTTGGTGAAACCTAAAGTCAACAAAATCTGACCAGCAGGTTCGAGTACAAACCATGAGGAAGTTCTAACAGGGCCCTTGAAGTCCTCATGTGACTGAGTGTTGACGTTGTTGTTGACGGTGAAGTTGTCTGATGTGGTCGAGGATGGTATTTGACCGCTTCTCTGAATTTTGGAAGCACTGACCCAACCTGCATTTCCATTTTGATCAACTTTTTTCTTACGAATCTCTTCAGCAATATCAGAGATCAGGAACCAAGCAATAGCAACTGGCACAAAGTTATTACCACTCACTTTGTCGAAAACAGTGATTTCAACCTCATTACCTTTCTCGATTTGGATGTTGAACTCCTCGTTGTACTTGTCGTTACGAGTTGGCTTGGTCTTTGCCTTCTCTTCATCATCAACCTTAACGGAAATGAAAGATTCCGTCTTTCTGGAAAACAGTGGGGAAGCAATGTGATCCACGTCTCTGATAGTATTGATACCAATGGTCAAAGTACCTGCGAGTGATTTCCTTCTGAATTTCACAGCATCATCCGGTTCATCGACTTGGCTCATCTGATCAATGTTGACATTAATGTCCTCGTATCTTTTCAAGGACTTCTTCAAAAGTTGGATCTTACGATTACTTTGGATTCTTCCATCTTCTGCAACGGAGCTGATTCTGCGGTCACCGTCCAGCTGATAGATCTTGGACAACTTTTCGTTAGCTTCATAATACTTCTGTTCAACCTTGAGCTTTGTATCCAACTGGTTGATCATGTACTGGATTCTGTGACCAAGGGAAGGACAATCATACTTCATCAAGTCCAAGCGGGAGAAGTTAGTATCCTGCGAGTGACGGCTATTCGTATTGTTGTTGGCGGGGTCAGAAGGGTCAGAGCCTGCCTCTGCGCCTGTATCGGTGAACTTGAGCTGGTTCAGACGCTCATTCAAGTAATCAATGTTCTGCTGGGCCTCCTGAATGTTGGAGTTGCACTTCTGAATGACGGCAGAGTTTGTGGTCTTCTTCTTCAAGTTCGTGGCACCAGTGATGATGTTCCTCTCCCTGAGGATCTTCTTGCGAATATCCTCCGCAACCTGATCCGACATGGCGAGTATTACGCTAGCAGGCGTAAGCAGGGTGGGCGGCTAAGATCAACAAAAGCTGAGTGGGCGAAGGAACGGTAACGTGGCTGCTTGGCTACTGGCTGCGCAAGGGTTGTTGGGCAAAGAGTAGGAGGATCAAGGGAGTGGCACGTGACCTATGTGGAGGAAGTAGCCGTTTTTTATGCTTTGAGGCTAAATTGCTGTTGCGTTTTCGCTGGGTGTTTAGTAGAATCGCTTGTTTTGATCTACCCTTTTTTTGTGAACAGCCGCCAGCGAAGGTCGCGAGGGCCTCAAAACGTAAACAAAAAGAGATAAACACCCGGACACCACACTTCGCCTTCCGTGCACCTCCGTACGTGATCTACCAGTGAGACATGTCTGACTTCTATTGGAAGGATTTTGAGATTGCTATACACTGCTCACACTGAGCTTCCCGGTGCGGTGGAGCACGTGTGTGCCGTCGGTATGCTAGTATGAAAGAGACAGCAACGCGTCATGCTTTTTTACACGAGAGACGTGGCTCGTCAGCCAACGAAGCAGCTAAAAAAGATTTTCACACTGGTCACTGAGCTTCTGGACGGGCTTTCGTTGGGTGACCATAAATTAGCGTTATGCCAGTTCTCTGCACAGCCCATATTAGACGGCTTTGACAACTGCGCCTTCCCCACGGCGTTCTTACTCACAGGACAAGTTCGCGGATAAACACCCGGACACCACTTCAATGTTGCCAGCTAGTGAGCGAGTGAACGTTGAACGCGTCGGGAGCTCGACCTTGAAATAACCCTGGAAACGCCAACATCAACCCACCGCCATTGAATCACTCACACAGAGTTTTGCCAAGTTGTATTGACCGAAAAGTTCCAATCGCAGTAGCAATTCCCGCACACAGACATACACTACGCGTTCCCGCCACATATCTTGTTGTTGTTGACATAAACATCTGTTGATACCAAATCCCCACATATTTCATCCATATTTCATAATGGCTGCTTATTCATCCCAGACTGTTGCACAGCTCAAGGAGATCCTCAAGAGTAGAGGTCTTTCCACTGCTGGTGTTAAGAACGAGTTGATCGCTAGATTAGAAGAGTCCGATAAGTCCACTGAGGAGACAAAGACAGAAGATCCAAAACCCGAAGAGACGCCAGCTGAGACTGTGGTTGAGGAGAAGCCAGCTGAGAAGCCAGCTGCTGAAGCCCCATCGACTGATGCTACCACAACGACAGAGACTGTTGATAAGCCAGCTGTCGAGGAGAAGAAGGAAGAGGAGGAGAAGAAGGTTAAGGAATTGACACCAGAGGAACGTAAGACTGCAGCTTTAGAGCTCTTGAACAAGAAATTGGCTCGTGCTAAGAAGTTTGATTCTGGCAACGTCGAAGATTTGAAGAGACAAATTGACCGTGTTGAGAAGTTTGGTGTCGAGGCTGGTACTTCCTTGGCCAAGGAGATTGGTATTCAGGATCACGGATTGACCGAAAAGAGAAGCTTTGGGGCTAAAAAGGGTCGCAGATTTAGCCATGGCCGTAAGGGTTCTCACTTTGTCCCAAAGAAACATTGAGAAAGAGAGGAGCTTTGTTTTGTCCCTGGTGCAATGAGTTTTGTTACTGATTTTCCCTTTATTTCCTTCCTCTCTATTCAAAGATCTACACCACATCTCAATGACCATTGTCATATGTATAGCTTTTTGTATAGAAGGACGCCCCTACACTCATAGAAAAGAGAGAGCAAAGGGCAGAAAAAAATAAACGTACCCACTTTGCGCGTTTAAACCATCGAGCCTATGTAGGGGCAACACACAAAGAGCAACTCTGAATCGGCTCAAAGGCTAGAAAAGCATTAAGTTCATGAGATCGATAAACCTTAATAAAAGACACATCGTTGCGGTGTATGCTTGCCGAATCTGCAGAGATCTGGCGGTGCTGTGCTGTTATCGACACCAATTCGTATACTCATGCAGAAGGGCTGCATCGAACAATGCGGGCGACGTGATTGTTTTATGTGGGGATGTTACCGGGGAGAGCGTCACGTTGTGAGGGAACACAGGCGTGTGAGATCAACAATTCGCCAATTACCAGAAGGAGTAATATATAGAGAAAAGAGGGAACTGGCTCGTATTTCACGCTGGTGGAGCGGTGTTTGTTCCATTAGAGCTCTCATGGAATTACGAAGAGGGGGCGCTGCAACAAGGAGTGCAGCTTCCAGAGGCTATTCGGTAGGTTATTTCGGGATTTTTCCTAGGTACAGTTAATTATATGGAACAGAGAATTAAGATACTCTTTTTCAGCGGATATACACCACAAATTTGCCGCCTGGGTCCATTTCCTGCTATTTATTGTCCCTTTATCACCCGGCTCGCGATCCGCACCAAATTTACTTGTGACACCTTCTGGCCCCTTCTGAAGCCACAACTAGAGGCCCGAAACGCCTCGCCCTCACATTCAGCAACCACCACCAGATTCGAATAGCAGCAGCTGTGCCAGATACCCCAATCTGCTCCCACCACCACCAAACCCTCTATTTCCACACCAATGGCACACAGTCCAGGCCCTCTAGAGCCGGGTATTGCGCCTCTGCCAGGCACAGGCAGTAACCCCGTTGATAAGGGTATACCATCTCAGCAGCTTTCTGGGAGACCCCAGACTGACCAGCTGATGATCCACAACGTCTATCTCTACAATGTCCCGCCAGGTATCAAATGGCGTGACGTCAAGACGCTGCTGATGAACCATATTCCAGACTCATTACTCCTTCACATCCAGCTCTTCGAGGACTCCGCTTGCGCCGTTGTTTCTCTGAGCACCAAAGAGGCAGCAGAGGCACTGGTTGATGCTCTTGAAGGGTTTGCTTGGGGGCAATATGTACTGTCAGCCTCGATGGAGGCGGAAGACGAAGATCAGTCCACACCAGATCTCATGCCTCACGTTATGGCCCAGCAACAGGTCCCCCTCTCAATACCATTGTCCCGCTTCCAACCAATGGGAATGTCACCAGGATTGCCACCGCCTCCTCTTCAGCAGCAGCAGGGTGTGCCTTATGCTCAGCAAGGTACGTCTGCTGGATCGCCAGGTTTCCACTTATTCTCGCAAGGGGTAAACCCCACACCACAGGGTGCAGGCCAACAGCAGATGTATCCTCAGCCGATCCTCATGCCGTATGGCTATCCCGTGAGCCGTGGCTCGTTTCCTTCTTCAGCACAGCCGATGGGCTTCCATCCGGCTCCTTTCCCTCAACACATGATGTATTATGCAGTGCCTCCTCCTCCACAGCTCCAACAACCACAGTACATTGACCTACAGAACAACCTATACAGACCTCCTCCAGTCCCACAGCTTTCCACACTTCCAATCCCACCGGTTGCCCCGAACCCACCGTTGATCCGTCATGGATCCTTCTCCACACGCTCAAGCACATCCTCGAGCTCCCCTTTGTTTTCCTATCGTAATGCATCGTACCCGCAAGGGTCACCAACAGTTTCTGCACGTCAATTGGCGAGCCTACGCCAATACCCTTACCACTCGATAACCGATTTTGACTCAAATTCAAGCACAAGACAAACCTCTCGTCGTAACTCCCAGCTTGGAAATGGTATAGTCATGCAACCAACTGATAAGCGTCGCTTATTCATAGGGAATATCCCATATGACACTAATTGGATGGATCTGAAGGACTATCTGCGTCACGCCGGTGATATTAACCGTGTTGACATCCCCACAGAGTTGGGTGGAAACTCTAGAGGGTTTGCTATTGCCATATTTGCGACAGAAGAGGATGCTGCAAACGCAATTGACATGTTCAACGAAAGAGAGTTCCAAGGAAGGGTTCTGACAGTGAGATACGACAGGTTCCCAGTGAGATTCGGTGAAGGTTTAAAATATCAGAGAGAAAGGGAAGATGGTGGTGATTTAAAAGTTATGGTGATTAAAAACATCGATGGTGATGACGGTGCTGGTCATAATGATGATCAAAATAATGATAATGGTGATGAAGGAGAGGATGAGAGATTCGCCGATGAGGCTAGGAATCTGGTGGAGAGTTTGAGCTTGAATGATTAAGACATTGAATGTTCAAACGATATTTTAGCTTTGCTATATAAGTACATACACTACCAACCTTTGCACAATAACATTAATACTTTTATCAAGTCTTTATTAAGTCTATAAATCTATACCGACACCGAGGAGATATAAAGGGGGAGGAGATCAAGTCCCACGTAAAACAGAAAAAAGGTGAGTGATATCGGACATCACTCGTGTATCAAATTCCAAGATCTCAATATAATAGCAACAAAACATAGTTTTCAAATCAACAAGATTACAAGCATTCATCATCACAACAATGGGGTGAACTTCATTTCACTTCCAACTTCATACAACTCAATCAACAATCTTCTTCTCTCCAAATCTTTGAACAATTTCTCAACATCAACGTCTTTCAACTCTTGACCTTCAAATTTCAGTCTGATATTTTTACCCTGAATACCGAATGCAACTTTACCGTTCTCAACCAACTCCAAATACGTAGGTGGAGCAGCACTCAGAGGGTAATATTTCAGTTGTAATGATCTCGAGCCGTACTTCAACGTCACTTCTTTTATCACTTCATTATCAGCCTCCTTTGGTGGGATAGGCAGCATTGGGGTGAATAGAGACTCTGGTGTGATCTTGGTGACTTGTGTAGCGACAAGTGGGTAATCGTTCAAGATAATTTCATGGAAAATCTCACCAAGAGTATAAGAGACACCATCAAATCCAAAGTCTTTGACACAACAACCTATCAGTTTGCATAATAGGTTCGATGCTTGTGTGTCTGATAGGATCAACACATCCGATGAGAAAAACCCCAATGATTTGAGCACCTTAGATAACGTGTTAACCGTTTGAAGTTTTTCACTTAAGTAGTTGATTGATTCCGATGAGATGTCAGCGAAGAACCTCTCCAAGATGAACGCAATCGACGCAGATGTGACAGATTTTCCTAAGATATAGAGATTGTCCTCGTGGATAGATGAGTCATTATTTGAGAGCATCAGACAGGACTTAGACTTCTGGATGAAGTTCAACAGCTTCTGTTTCGTCTGTGCAGAGATCTCAAGTTTGCTCGAGGGAGTACTGGAGCTGAACACAGGATGTGAACTGGACTTCAGCGCTTTGATCGAGGGAAGCTGGGTCGAGTTGGGCGAGGTGGCGATGGATGTCGATGGCGTGGTTGTGTTTGTGGAAGAGGTGTTCGTGGAGAGCAGCGAGTTTATCACAACTTTTGTGTTCTCAGCAGAGGCGTGGTCGTGGAAGGAGTTGACATTTCCAGCGAAGTTATTCTGCAGCACCTGCGGTGGGCCCAGGTTGGGTGTTAGCAGCGAAGAGCTCAGATTGACTGGATGTTGCAACGAAGAGTGTGGAAACAGCGACGGTGTTGGAGCGCTGGAAGAAGCCATCGAAAGCGGGTTGGCGAAAGTGTCCGTATGGGGTAAGTTGAATCCCAGGCCCATACCGTAACTGGCAAGATTTGTCGCGGAGTTGTTGTTTGAGTTACTTCCACTAGAACTGCCGCTGTTGCCACCAGAGTGTTGTTGATGTTTCGAGGCCTGCGGGATCGGTCTCCCCATCTCGTCGTACAACACAAATCTGTCCTGGTGGATCCTGGCTCTGGAGCTTCTCTTTCTGTTCCTTCTTACGCTCTGGATAGCGGCCCTCACAAGCTTATCAAAGTCTGGGAGGGTGTCTGGCGGGAAGCCAAACTCTTCCCGTAGCAGGTTGGCGATCTGGCGGATAGAGCCGTCCTGTTCGCTAGCTTTGCGGGAGGAGAGGTTGAACTTGTCAATGAGCTCTAGCCGGCGTGTACTGAACTCCTTCCAGCGTTTCTCATCTGTGAAACCGAGATGTTCTCGAATGGAGTGTGTGACACCTCCACTAGAGCCCAGAGACATGACGCAAGCTGCTGTTTCTGTGCTTTGTTTTGAACCGTTGGTGGGGGAAGGCGTGACAGAGCGTGGGACAGACAAGAAGTGGCACGCTTATAACCGGAGGATAAGGAAGGTTAGTGTACTTTTTAAAAACATGAGCTTGTTGATAGCTAGAAGCGTGGGATGATTCATTTTCGGCGCGGTTCCGGTACGGCGAAAAACACCCGGACACCAGCGGACTTTGGCCGTTCCCGGGCTGGGGCTCTATTTAGTGACTTTTTGGCCCTTTTTGAAGTGTGGAGATATAACTTTTTATCTATGTATAACTGAAGAGATATACAGGTAAAAGATATGGACATTGCTGTACTCCGCGTCCGCGGACCGCTTTCAGAGGCTGCAAGCTGAGCATTTAGCCGTAACGTACGATGCGTTTACGCTGTGTTTCACGGATGAACCGTTGAAGCTCATGTGATGCTCTATGATTTTTCTTTAACATATAACTGAACCTGCATAGGATTTATATCATGCAGATTTGCAACCTTTCAGAGATTCACGTTGTTCCGGCCTGTTTTCCAGCCATCGTCCAGGGCTTCTATGGGAGAACTTTCACAGATGATGTGTGTGCACGTGACCGTTGGAATTTCAAAGGCCGTTCCATATATTGTGAGGACCCCATAACTACAAAGAGGGAGATCTATAATAATCCTTCTAGCTCACAGTAAGAGACACACCAAAGTGACACATTTCCAGGATTGTGTGTGACACATTCCCCAGCCATAGGCGCGTCCGGAACCCCGTGCGGAGTCATCTGGACTCAGTCATTATGGCTGTCCGGCTTTTTGGAGCAAAGGGGAAAGGGAAGAGCATCCCGGCGATAACGACAGATGTGGTCTTGCTAGGATATATTAACGGTTCTACAGGTATCAACTGACCCTTTCATGCTTATAGGAGTCGATGGTTGTGTAATTCCACTCAAGGCGATAGAGTTTATGATTTATTCTTTAGGTACTAGACGTCATCAACCTGATTAATGCACTTCTTTTAGCCTGGAAGGATGCTAATGTCTGAATATAGCTGACCCATGGGAGTTCTATATTCACTAAATTATTCAAATATACGTAATATTCTTAATTTACGTTGTAAGTATTCAGTTCTTTGACTTGTTCCTCCCCGAATACCCCAGATTCTATGCGCATGCAGCCCATCTTCCCCAGGGGGGCGGGCAACATGGGCTGCAGCGAAGCTTCCTCATTGGCTACTGCCGAAATCAGTGTGAGGTGCCCTTACGATATGACCGAAGATCCTCTATGACTTTTTCCCTCTTCGCTGTGTGAGTAAGAATAATAGAGATATTTCTGTACCTCGTCATCGCGCTTTAGCCTCGGGTTCGGCTGCCCGGTCTAGCGGTGATTTCTGGAGCACCGGGACTGGGGCATCATTGCGTGAGAGCAAAAGCCGAGATCGGAGTGTATGGTTCTTCGCCTGTGATGACTGTAATTGGATCCAAAATCTGGGGTAAGGGAGGAAACGCTCAACGTTTGTATTTGGGCCAGGCGTGGGGTGTGGGGTTGGGGACTTTGAGGTTTCGAGAAAGCAGCCTTCTGGTGATCTCCGCTGGAGGAGCCACTAAGCTCTGTTGACATTCTTATAGAACAAACTCGTAGTATACATAAACCATTCAATGATGAGCACCAGCTGGCAGAATATCCCTATATTCTGCGGGCCACGGTCTCTTTGCCTGGAACCGTTGCGCCGAGGCATCACGCTCCGGGCGACCGCACAAGTGGCCGAGCTACTAACAACAAAAAAACCATCAATCAACAGCCTTTAACTTCCACACACAAAGTTTCGCCCGCCAATCCGGGACGCCCGGACCTCACAGTGCAGCAGAATGAGCCGGTGTGTAGAGTTTGGGATATATAAGAGACGTGGCTTCCCCGGATTCTGATTCCGTGTTCTTGATTTCTCCCTAGAGCTGTAAACACTACACAATGCCTTACACAGAGATCGACACTAAAGCGGAGCAGGCCGCCTTCGACAGAGAAGTCGCCGAAGTTGAAAGGTGGTGGACACAACCACGCTGGAGAAAGACTAAGCGTATCTACACTGCTAAGGATATCGTTTCAAAGCGTGGCACTTTGAAGATCGAGTATCCATCGTCTGCCCAGGCCAAGAAGCTCTATGCTCTGCTCGAGGAGCACGACAAGAACAAAACTGCGTCTTTCACTTTTGGCGCTTTGGATCCAATCCATGTCACCCAGATGGCCAAATATCTCGACACTGTCTATGTCTCGGGCTGGCAATCATCTTCTACTGCATCTACGTCAAATGAGCCATCTCCGGATCTCGCTGATTACCCATACGATACCGTCCCAAACAAAGTTGAGCATTTGTGGTTTGCACAGTTGTTCCACGATAGAAAACAACGCGAGGAACGTGCTCGTTTGACTCCAGAGGAGCGTGCTAAGACTCCGTACACAGATTTCCTCCGTCCAATAATCGCTGATGGTGATACCGGTCATGGTGGTATCACTGCTATCATCAAACTCGTCAAGTTGTTCATCGAGAGAGGTGCTGCTGGTGTCCACATTGAAGACCAAGCTCCAGGTACCAAGAAGTGTGGTCATATGGCTGGAAAGGTTTTGGTTCCAATCCAGGAACACATCAACAGATTGGTTGCTATTAGAACTTCTGCTGATATCTTTGGTTCCGATTTGGTTTGTGTTGCGAGAACCGATTCCGAGGCTGCTACTTTGCTCACCTCTACTATTGACCATAGAGATCATTACTTCATTGTTGGTTCCACCAACCCAGACATTGAGGACTTGTCAGAGGTGATGTTCAAAGCTGAACAATCTGGTTTGCAAGGTTCCGATCTTGCTCGTGTCGAAGAAGAGTGGACCGCTAAGGCTGGCCTTAAGCTGTTCCATGAAGCCGTCATTGACGAGATCAAGTCTGGTTATTATGCCAACAAGGAGTCGTTGATTCAGCAGTTCAGCTCAACAGTTACCCCATTGTCGAACCACTCCAATAAAGAGGCTCGCGCCATTGCTAAAAAGCTTTTGGGTAAAGATATCTACTTCAACTGGGAGTCTCCAAGAGTTCGTGAAGGCTATTACCGTTACAGAGGTGGCACACAGTGTGCTGTTAACCGTGCTCGTGCCTATGCTCCATACGCTGACATTATTTGGATGGAGTCCAAGTTGCCAGACTACGAACAAGCTAAGGAGTTTGCCGAAGGTGTCAAAGCTCAATACCCAGATCAATGGTTAGCTTATAATTTGTCTCCATCTTTCAATTGGACCAAAGCAATGTCCCCAGCGGATCAAGAAACTTATATCCAGAAACTTGGCAAGCTTGGTTACGTCTGGCAATTTATCACTTTGGCTGGTTTACATACTACAGCTTTGGCAGTTGATAACTTTGCTAAAGAATATGCTAGAATCGGTATGAGAGCTTATGGCCAAAACGTTCAACAACCAGAGATTGAGAACGGAGTTGAAGTTGTTAAACATCAAAAATGGTCAGGTGCTGAATACATCGATAACTTGTTGAAATTGGTTACTGGTGGTGTCACTTCCACAGCTGCTATGGGTAAAGGTGTCACTGAGGACCAGTTCAAAGATAGCTCAAAGTTGTAATGACTTCAGCTTGGATTTGTTGTTTATATCTTGATTTTTATTGAAAAAGCATCATTCGACTTCTATGATTGAGTTTGTAGTGCAAAGATTCCCCGATACTGGCTTAAAGATTTATACAAAATCACGACCGAAAAAGTGAACCTTGTTCTCCATGTAATATGCAAACATCAAGTTGTCATCCATGGAATGATAAGGCGAAGTTTATAGTTGCAAATGATAGTTGCTAATGATATCAAATTCATTAAAGATAATTCGAAATGCCAGAGATGGCTAATGATAGCGCTAAAACTGGTACTTGTTGATGCTGTTTCATTTGATGAGAATATTGAGAGAGCGTTTCTCTAAAATTACTATCGATATATCATCTACGTAGTCTGTTTATAACGTAAGTATCAATAACAGAAACGGCAGGTTCTAGTAAAATAGCAAACACTTTTCAAGAGCTCTCTGCGTTCTGACGTTTTACGGCTACCGATGTCTTTCACTGATGCTCAAATCGGACGTATACTGTGCCTACATCATGCACGATTCATCATCTTACTGTCGAAGGATCTCGAAGAAATGATTGTTTCGATGCTTCCATGAGCTTCCATGAACTGATATGGAGTTTGCAGATCCGAGGTGTAGGAGTTCTTCTCAGTTCTAGATTTGTGAGAGATTAAGGGTTTGAGGTCCACTCAGGAGTCCAATTGGAATAATTGGAACAATGCAGAAAACGTTGACAATTCCATAGAACCGGATCTGTGACAAGGTCCCGTTTTCACAGCTTGCACTGCCACGCAAACGTACCCCTTTTGCGGACTCCAGCTGCAAAGATGACAAATGGCACATGTGGCCATGAGCAGGCCGTAATGATCTCCGTTAATTCCAGCCAATCAGCCTGTGTGTTGCCACTTCCATTGGCCGGCTCAGTTTACGCGTATTTGCCGGTCCTGCAAGTTTCTGCACCGGATATTCTAAAGTCCGTCCGGTCTTAGATTATCCGAACTCCGACGTCATCGCCGAACTGAGGGCTTCTCTTTAAATACTGGGACCTACCTCTAGGATTTGTGCAGCACCTGGGCTTGGGCTCATACAGCTAAAATTCAACAAAACTCACAAAATGGCTGCCACTGTTCTCGTTTCTGGTGCCTCCGGCTTCATCGCTCTCCACACAGTCGCCCTCTTGCTTTCAAAGGGCTACACCGTTATCGGTACTGTTCGTTCCCAGTCCAAGGCCGACAACCTCATCAAGAAGTTTGCCAACGACAGACTCTCTTTTGAGATTGTTGAGGACATTGCCGTCGAGGGTGCTTTCGACAAGGTCCTCCAGGCTCACACTGATATCAAGTACATTCTTCACATGGCTTCTCCTTTCCTGTTCGGTTTGACCGACTTGGAGAAGGGCTACCTTCAACCGGCTGTTAACGGTACTGTCTCCATGCTCTCAGCTGCTAAAAAGTATGGTCCACAAGTTGAAAAGATTGTTGTCACGTCGTCCTTCGCCTCTATTGTCAACCAAGACAAGATGAGCGACAAGTCTTTCATCCACACAGAGGAGACATGGAACCCAATCGAGTGGAAGGATGTCGACAATTCCTTTGTTGCCTACTTCGCTTCCAAGAAGCTTGCTGAGAAGGCTGCTTGGGAGTTCACCAAGGAGAATGATGTCAAGTTCTCTCTCAGCACTGTCTGTCCACCATACGTTCTTGGCCCACAGCACTTCACCGAGGATGCTGCTAGACCTGAGTTGAACACTTCTGCTCAGATCATCAAGGAAGTTTTGAACACAACTCCAGACCAGTCCCTCCTCGATGGCCGTGTCTTCCTCAATGTTGATGTCCGTGACGTTGCTAACTTCCATGTCTTGTCCTTGGAGAAGGACGTCGCTGGTAAGAGACTCTTCCCTATTACGAGAGATGTGTTGACCAACCCAGCTATTGCTAAGATCATCAATGACAACTTCCCAGAATATAAGGGTAAGATTGCCCAGCCTACCCAGGAGGACGTTGAGAAGGCTGCTGAGAAGGAACCAGGCTTTGACAACTCCAAGTCTATTGAGTTGCTCGGTGGCTACGAGTTCATTCCAGCTGAGAAACAGGTTGTTGACACAGTCAAGCAGATTTTGGAAGCTTCCAAGTCCGCTTAATTTACGAACTATTCAATGACCAAAGAAGGCTTTTATAGATGATACACAAATAAAAATAAGATAGAAGGTCTCAGGAAAAGTCAAAGGTATGCTTTCGAACGATACAATGACAGCCTAGATGCAGAGGTTAGGCAAACAATGCAAGACAGTTTTGGCTCTATCGGTCTACGTATATCATCCTGATAAAAATCCCAAAACCGTAACATTATAAATAAAAAGCTGAATTATTTTTCATGCGATATCGAATCGACGGGGAGATCAATCCCTTTCCTTCAGCACATCCATTAAGCACTGACCTCTGGGGCCTTGTATGTAGCAAGACATCTCATCTCCTCAGGAATAGCATCCCAATGTCCGTTCTCGATCAACCATTGCTTGTTGAACACCTTGGACTCGTACTTCTCGGCACCATCAGCGATAGTGGTGACAACATTAGAACCTTCTGGCAAGGTCATAGCCAATGCTTTTGCAGCACAAAGATTCAAACCTCCGGAAGCACCAATAGGGCAATTTTGTTCGTAGATCACTTTGTAGATCATTACAACAGCATCTGTGTCGTTGATGGTGATGGCATCATCCGCAATACTCAGTGCATCTTGCATGTTACCAGTCAAGTTGTGCTTACCAATACCTTCGACGAATGATGATCCTTCACTTTCCCAACCATTACCCTTCGACTTGACATAATGGCATAACCCAGAACCCTTCTTATCAGCAAACCAGCAAACCGTGGAGCCTTCACTTTTATCCTTGAAATAGGAGGCAATACCCATGAATGTACCACCGGTACCAGCGGCAGCAGTGAATCCATCAACTTTACCGTCCAAAGCATCCCAGATCTCTGGAGCGGTACTCGTGTAGTGGGAGTTTCTGTTACTGCAATTGTTCATCTGATTCAAGTAAACACTGTTCTCGTGCTCTTCAGCGTAGATCTGGGCGGCATTAACGAAACAACCCTTGGTTCCAGGGGCAGCAGCGGCAGGACACTTGACCAACTCACAGCCTAAGCTTTCCAAAAGTGAGATCTTCTCCTGGACAAGTGTATCTGGAACGAACAACTTGACTTTGAAAGGAGGGTTGTAGGACTTGGCCAGCAAGGCAATAGCGACACCAGTGTTACCAGCGGTGGACTCAACCAATGTGCCTCCAGGAGAGACTTTGCCAGACTTGATAACGTCGTTAATCAAGTGAACAACGGCACGATCTTTGATAGAGCGACCAGGGTTTGTGTACTCCGCTTTGAAGTAGATGTTACGACCAGTCTCCTCAGAGAGAGAATCGAAGCGAATAAGAGGCGTGTTACCAACCTTGTTGAGGAATTCCTCCATAGTGTATTGTGGTAAAGTGGTCATATTGTTATTATCTTCTGGATGTTGTTGTTGGAAGAACGTAGAAGCTGGAAGGTCCAGTGAGATGGGAAAACCGCTGGTTATATACACTACAGAAACAAGGAGGAGAACAGGCCAGAGCCCGACTAAAGCTCAGAAATCAGGCTAAATCCCTGAGAACAGCATCTGATTGGGCCACAGGAGCGGAGTAGGTTCCTCTTTGGATTGACACGTAGCACCTTATCGGTTATAGAGAGACGCGTTTGTGACTCAGGCTGACGAGGATGACCGCTATGGAACAGCGTTTATCTTGACGTCCACAGGGGCTGGAGACACGTGGCAGGTTGGACCATCGAGCCAGAAGCCAGGGGTATTTGGAAATGTGAAGTATTTGCTCCCTAGACGACTGCTTCCCGCTCATCTTGTGAGCTAATGCACGAGGGCCCACCTCTTTGCCTTATCTTGAGGCTAGACTCGTCCTGGCGCACGTTTCTTTTTTCCTCCGTCGGGGGGAGTGTGTGTTGGACCTCGCGACGCCCAATTGGGGATCGAGCAGTCACAGAATGTGTTGTGATGAAGGGTGCTCTTTCTCTTGGTGTTTTAACGGTGAGTCAGGGACATGCGGGGTGCAGAGATGTAAACGAAGAGGTGCATGTAAAGAGTTTGACACATTCAGGGGGTTTAAGTACTTTCCCACCGCCACACCGTTGCCGTGAAGAAGAGCCACAATTGCGTGCTGCTTGCCACATTTCGCTAAGTCACGTGAGCATGCAAATATGTGGTGTTTCGCGAATAGCGAACGGAGTTGGTAAGCCCACGCCTGCGTGGGCTCGGGGTTTGATTGAGCCCCGGGTCAAACTCAAGTGTTACTGGAAGGTGGTTCATCATCGTTCATTCGAGAACCACTAGGATATTCCTTTACTTAGCATCTGTAACTACACAAAGTGATGAATACATCACGCAGTATAAGTGGCGTACTTCCTCAACTCATCCGGAATGGTGTCCCAATGGCCCTTTTCTTGGAGCCATTCTTTGTTGAAGATCTTGGAAGCGTAGTTATCAGCGTGGTCAGCAGCGGTGGTGACAACATTTGAGCCTTCTGGGAGTGTTTTAGCCAATTCTCTAGCAGCACAGATGTTCAATCCCGCACTAGGGCCGACCCAGACAGACTGTTCCTGGAACAACTTATAACACATCACAATGGCATCGGTGTCGGTGATAGTTATGGCATTATCGACCAGATCGAGAATCCCATCCATTTGACCTGTGAGACTTTTCTTACCAACACCTTCAACAAATGAAGATCCCTCGGTGTCCCAGTTTGAGCCTTGACTCTTCACGAAGGAGCAGATACCCGAACCGAATCTGTCAGCAGCCCAAACCTGACAATTACCATCACTCCTTTCCTTCAAATAAGACGAGATGCCCATCAAAGTTCCACCAGTACCAGCAGCTGCAACGAACCCATCAACTTTTCCGTTGAGTTGAGTCCAGATCTCCGGGCCTGTGGTCTCATAATGTGCTCTTCTGTTAACCGTGTTGCCCATCTGATTGACAAACGCCGTGTTTTCGTGTTCCTCAGCATACTTTATCGCCTGATTATTGCAATGTGAAGGGTGGCTCTCGTTAACATCGGAGCGACAGAGGACTACTGTAGCACCGATGCTTCTCAGTAAAGAGATCTTGTCCTCGATCAAAACATCTGGGACGAACAATCTCACTTTGAAGGGGGGATCGTAGCACCGGGCAAGGAGGGCCAATGCAATACCAGTGTTTCCTGCAGTAGCCTCCACAAGTGTCCCACCTGGGGGAAGACCACCCAGAGCCAGTGCTGAGTCAAGAAGATAACAGGCGGCACGGTCTTTGATGGAGTGGCCAGGGTTGGTGTACTCTGCCTTGAAGTACACATTACGTCCAATCTCTTGAGAGAGAGACTCGAACTTCACGAGCGGGGTGTTGCCGACACGTGCACGGAACTCGTCCTTGGATACCGGGGGATAAATGGACATTGGGCCTCAGATCGTAGTTGTGTGGAGACAGTTTTTTGACATCTTTTCATTGATGAGAACCTTGAAGTCTTAAAGCCGCGCATTTCCGCCAGCTCTCCACCCAACCAGAAACGGGAGCCACAGCACTTTGGATCGTTCCGGTGGCTTCCAACACAGCTTTAGAAGCCTAAGCTGACTTCCACAGCTTGACAATATAAAAGGACCATTACAGCTCTCCAGGTTGATATCGCTTGTTTCCCTTTTAGATCCATCTCCGCTCTCCGCGGTAGGCGCCACAGCTTATGAAAAATTCCTTACATGAACACACAAAGGCTTCCATAGACCGACTTACCGCTGGTTCCACCACAAACTCTGCTACAAGGACACACAGAACAATGACAGCAGCTCTCATATCTCCAACTCTGAAATTCAATCCAGCAACACAGAAGGTGGTCACCGTCGCCGCAGGGTAAGTATTAGCCTTCTTCTGGCGCTTGCCACAATTTTCAAGACAACGCTTACTAACATCTTCCCTATAGCTGCTTCTGGGGCGTCGAACAGATCTACAGAAAACACTTCCTCTCACGTGGGCTTGTCGACGCTAAAGTAGGCTTTGCTAACGGCCACCCAGAGCTCGAGACAGTCTCTTACAAGCGTGTCTGCCAGGGCGACACGGAGTTTGCTGAGGTACTCCAGATCTCCTACGACCCAAAACAGGTTTCCCTCAAGGAGCTGCTCTCTTTCTTCTACAGGATCCACGATCCAACCACAGAGAACAAACAGGGCCACGACACAGGAACACAGTACCGTTCTGCTATCTTTGTTCACTCCGATGAGGATCTCCAGATTGCTAAGCAGGTCACCGAGGAGTTCCAGCCAAAATGGAGGAATGCCATTGTCACCAAGATTGAGCCAATGAAACAGTGGGTCGATGCTGAAGACTACCACCAGGAGTACTTGGACAAAAATCCAGATGGTTACCACTGTGAGAACCACTATGTGAGAGATTTGTGAGAAGCAAGCTCTTATTCAGAACGTCTGAAGCCCAATATGTTTTAATGAACCGATTTCCCTTTGATGTTTTCGCTGGTGAAGATATACTAGCGTTCGTAGTCCATTTCGTGATCCACGTAATCAATTCACGGTGATCTTCCTAGGGTTTATGCCTTATCTATTTTGTGCTCTGATTGTACCACCCTTGTCATGGGAGAGATAATCGAATTACAAGAATCCCGGCAATGTATTCCTGAAGTCAAGTCTACAGAAGGATAATATCTACAAATGCTGTTTCACAAACCTTAACACCAAAGGGCAGAAGAAGGATCCTACCATGCAAATTCAACAACACATTAAACAACAATAAGGAGAGACATGAGAAGATATGACAAAAAATGAACAAACAACCCCTTCAAACCCAGTCAATGAGTATAGTTATCAGTGACGAGATGAACATCACATGCTTTGGATGCAGCAGATCCGAAATAAAGACCCATAAATGACACATTGACGAATGAGAGTACACCATAACCGATTTGCGTGAAAGATTATCCGATGACAAAGTAGAATGCAAACAGCAGACATTAAAACAGAAACCAAAATAAAACATGCAACACACGAAGCAAACCTTCATCATGTAACAGCATTTAGCAAGAAACAAACCTAGTCAAACCTGAGACAAAAACAAATCTGGAAAACAGCAGACGAGCCAGTCTAGTACCAGAGGAGCCATCTTAGAAGAAAGAAGGCTTGGGGATAGTGGATGCGTCTGGAGCCATCGTGAAAGTGGCACCAGCATAGTGTGGAGTTACAACTGGAGCCGAAGAACGCTTCGACTTTGGCACATTAGTCTTGTTCTTGATCCCGGGAGTTGAGGCAGAACTCACCTTGAACTGCGTGTTGCTGACCTTTGAATGTTGGAGTTCAGGGCTTGAAAGCGGAGAGCCACCAGGAGATCGATTCTGCGGTTTTCTGCCGTTGTTTTTCTTGGATCTATTCTTGTCGGTGCCATTGTTTGGTTTCCTTGGACCGTTCTGGTTATTTTTGGACTCTGGCTTATCGCTGTTCTGAGGGCGTTTGTGCTCTGGCTTCTGCGTCTTCAACTCATTGTCTTGTGGCTGCTTGTGACTGGCCTTCTTCTGGGCGCCCCTTGTCCTCCGGGCGTTACCGTTTTGATCGGCTGATCCAAAGTTGACAGGCAGTCCGCTAGGAAGACGTGCTGGCGGAAGCTTCAAATGCTCCTTTTTTGGAGGTTTTGTGAACGTGGCGTCGAAAGCACCTTCTTTGTGAACCATTGGCGTGTAGGAGTTGGCAATGATAAATCAGCAGAGACGGAAGAAAACACCAAGTTTTAAAAGTGTGAGGATAAGCAGTGAAGAGAAATATGTGCAGAATGAGCTAAAAAGTGCTCTAGTTAGCGTATAGAACGTGAGTTTTGGTGTGACTTGGAGCTGATTCCAATCGCGTTACAACTCCGAAACTTATCACAGACAGGACGATCGGACTCAGATTTACGGCGCTCGTGCGTTTATCTGAGCACCGATCACGAGTCTCTTCTCTACGGTTATAGATTAGAAAGCTTTGGAGACACATTAATTAGTAGAAATTTACATAGACATTATTATACATTAGGGAGAGATCACTGCGCACCTATTCTCCCCACATTAACTAGACTGATGTCTGACTTGGATCTCATAAACGTTTGGAAATTGTAACTTTGATTGTTCTGATAGTCGTAGTAATCACTAACCTCATCACTGATGACACTGCTGGCAGTACTAAGCTGCACCTTGTGCTGTTTTTTCAGCAAGGTTTCAGTACGTTCGACTTGGTTAAGTTGCTTCTGCAACCGCTGGATACAGGCAAGATTAGCCCTTTGGTTTTGGGTTTCTTCCAACAGTTCTTTTCTCTTGTTCAGCAATATTGTCTTTTGTCTTTGGAGGTCTTCCATGACTTCTCTGGTATTTCTCATGGTATCTTCACACATCTCAATAACCGACTTGCGCTTGGAACCGTAGCGACGGACTTCTCTTGTAGAAACAGCGGTGACAGGAGTAGAAGATCTGCTGCTGCATTCAGAAGAAACATCATAACCGTTTAGTTGCACCTCGGAGGCAATCGTCTCAAATGAGAAGCCAGAGCAGGATCTAGTGCCATTGATGATATCAGATCTAGATCTTCTATGGCCCACATTCGGCTTTGGCAGCTCGAGAGCGTCATCATCTTCATTATCATCATCATCATCCAGTATGATAGTTTCCTGGAATTCACCGTTTTCCAATTCTCTAAACTCACTTTTGAAGCCATCCTTATTTGTGTCTGGCTTGTCATAACCCTTTGACTTCAATTTCAATCCCTCCAGCTCTTGTGTCAAATCAACAATTTCTCTATTATGATGACTGAAAACAGTGCTCTCAGTATGTGCAGAGGAAGCAGTAGAGAAAGGTTCACTCATAGCTTCAGAATCATAACTTGAATGACTCAATAGCGGTGATTGAACATGTTTGCGCAAATTCATCGTGAATTTCTGTGATGCTGAACGGATTTGATCAGCCTCCTCATTATCTCTCATGAAGACTTTCTGTGGTTGGAGATGAGCACCTAATGGTTGATCAATTTGTTTGTCAAATTCCTCATCGATGGAGTATTCAACAGAGACGTCATAGTGTCTTGGTTCGTGAGATACAACAATTGGTTTGTGAACATCCTTGATCTCCGGAATATCATAGATATGAGATTGTGAGGCAATGGTTTCATCCATGGCGGTTATCTGTTCCTCAGTAAGACGTAATGGACCTCCAGAGTTGATGATCATATCTCCAAGATCGAAGAGCTGGGTATCGTCATTTTGATCAATGGTGTCATCAGCATCAATAGAATTGTTGTGTATGTCTTGAATGGAGTACTGTATCGATTCTTGTATAGAATCTTGAATAGAGTCTTGGAAGGAAGTGATAGATTCCTGTGGACGGATTACCATATGAGGCTTTCCAAATAGACCAGTATGGTCAGTTGGTTGTGGTGGTAGAGCACGAACAGGTTGAGTGGTTCTGAGCAAAGGCTTTGTCAATGGCCGTGGAACTGATTCATCAAGCTGTTGGGGTATTTCTTCAGAGGTACCAGAGCTGTTCGCTCTCTGATACTGCTGGGTGGTTTTTTGTGGCTCTTGTAACTCAAATGTGTGTTGCGGGGATCTTTGAATAATGTCAGCCTCCTCAACTGGGAAATCAATTATTTGTGACTTAGATCTTCTGTGCTGATGGAACTGGATTGGTCTAGCCGATGCCTCAACTGCTGAATATCTCTTTGGAGACGAGGCTCCAAAACGACCAAATGCGTTACGCTGGGTATCGTTATTTGGTAGACTTTGAAGTTGACCCTGGGAAGAGTATATTTGAAGACCCTGGGTCACAGGATCCTGTTGCTGGACCCTAACATCTAGTATTCCTGATGGTTGAGGAACTGGTGGAAGGTTCTTGGATAACCCAGCACCCTGGAAGGCCATTCTGGAATTGGACAGAATAATCTCACTTTGCGGTCTCTTTGGAGCCTCTTGTTGCTGTTTTGGAGGGAAGGAGAAGCGTCTGTTTAGCTCATTATTCTGCTTCTTAGCAGCTGGACTTGGGTTTTGAATCTCATTTTCGTTGTCTAATGCATATGTGGTTTTTGTAGGTAAAATATGGGCAACCGGCTTTGATAGATCTGGTATCAGGATACTGTTTGACTCTTTCAGTTGTTTTCTGCCAAGAGGGGACGTCTCCAAAGCCCGTGTCTGAGATCTGGTAGCGGCTCTTGTTGGAGAAGCCGGTGGGGTAATCATGGACTGTGGTGGTAATGATAGGTCTGATTCTTCGTCTTTTAATTTTCTCTTCAGGTACTTGCCAGTGATGAAGTCAGTTTCTAGTGGCTCATAGTCAACACCGTTGTAGATAAGCGAGGTTGGCCGACTTTTGGTCTTGTTCATGGGAGAAAGCGGGGGTGGCAGATGTGCCTCAACAGGTATTGGAATTGGTAGCTTATTGAGGTCCGAGTTAGGCCTGACAAAGAGTTTGGTGCGGTCTGGACTGGTGGATACCAGCTCTCTCATGGAGTTACCAACAGAAAGTCTGTCTTTCCGCTGACCTGATCGTCCTCTTGGTGGTTCGAGCACAGTCTTGCTGGAGATGTTGACCACCTGTTTCCTGTCGAAGCTATCATCGTACCCGTGACGGTTTTGTGTGAGTTCATCGTTGTGTGATTCATTCTCCTCGTCCATGTCTTCCCAATCGTCCTCGCTGACGAAGGCCTCCTCATCATAACCTACCTCTCCTTCTTCTTCGTCGTAGTCAGAGGAGTAATTGCTCGAGGCAACATCACCATCAGCAGGAAGAGAGAATCGCACCTGAGAGGTGGAGCCGGTAAGCTGGCGCTTGCTTGGGGAGCCATGCTTTACCAAGGCAGATTGCAGCACTTGCCCATCCGCTGCGACGTAAGTATTGCTCATCGAGGAACGGAGAATCTGGTCCGTCGCAATAGACGTTGGTCTTCGCTTATGACCTTTGGAGAAGGACATTGAGGCTGAAGATCTGGCTGGTTTTGTGAGCTTCTGTTTTGCTAAGTTCTAAGCGCACTTCGCTTAATATTTTCTGCTGGAAAACAAACAAACTGTGTCTGAAATTGGACAAACACTTGGGTCTTGAACAGCGGCCCTCAACGGATGGCTCGTAGCTCAAGTGTTATATTGGAAAGAATAAACCCAACTGACAATGATAACCTTGCCGAAACTCTTCCTGTTATGTTTTTTCCAAAGATTTTCGTGTCTGTCTTTACTGATGTGCTATTCCTGGGTTTGTTTACTTTTTGCCGTTTTCGGGGCGATCTAAAAATGGTACGGGCCGCAAGCAGGTACGGGCGCACAACTACGAACTTTGTTTCCCCGACGATGGAATAGCATGCAGTTTCACTGTTGGTCTCTGTTTTAAGACAAGATCAACAAACTTTCACGTCTCTACAACACAAAATTAAACAGATAAAAGCAGAAACATGTAAAATTGTATGATGAACCCAAGAATAAAATACCCAATTACAACACAACGTTTTTAGCCAACTTGTTCTTGTACTGAGTGATGGTACCGTCCCATCTAGTACATGTCTTGTTCTCCACAACAAAGATATCCTTAGCAATCTTATCCAAAAGACGGAAATCGTGCGACACGACACAGACACCACCGTTGAAAGCGTTGATGGCCTCAGCAAGAGAGTCAATGGTTGGGATATCCAAACCGTTAGTAGGCTCGTCAAGCAACAAAATGTTTGGAGCCTCAAGAGCAAGAAGGGCAAACACAACTCTGGAACGTTGACCTTCGGACAAAGTGGCCATCTGAGCAGTCTGACCTTCACCGGTCAAGCCGTAACGACCAAGCTGACCTCTCCAGTATTGCAAATCTTGAGAAACGTGAGAGAACTTGTCACGGACAAACTCCAATGGAGTCTTGGTCAAATCCAATTGGTCAGCAGAGTGCTGAGAGTAGACACCAACCTTGATATGGGTGTGACGAGAGACACGACCAGACTGGGCCTGCAATTGACCGGTCATAATCTTAAGCAAAGTGGACTTACCAACACCATTTGGTCCGACAAGAGCGACACGGGAATCCATATCAATACCAAAGTTCAAGTGTTCGTACAAGTTGTGCTCTGGGTTACCATCGTAAGAGAAGGAAATGTCATCGAAGGACAAAACTGGAGGTGGAAGCTTCTCGACATCAGCAAACTTGAATGTGAAAACTCTGTCAGCAACAACCTTCTCAACCAAACCATCAGCTTCCATCTTATCCAAAATTTTCTGTCTGGACTTGGCCTGACGAACCAAGTTGGCATAAGTACCAGCGGAAGCAATGAACTTCTTGATGTGCGCGATCTCATCCTGCTGCTTCTGGTAAGACTTCATCTGGTTAGTCTCCTGTTCAGCTCTGGTCTTCTCGTAAGAATCGTAGTTACCACCATAGGCGAGCAACTTTTGCATTCTCATATCAATCATGTTGGTACAGACACCGTTAAGGAAATCCTGGGAGTGAGAAACCAAAACCAAAATACGGTCGAATCTCTTTAAGTACTCTTCCAACCAAACACAAGCCTCCAAATCCAAATGGGCAGTTGGGTCATCCAAAAGCAAAAGAGTTGGCTTAACGAAAAGGGCCTTGGCTAAAGCAACACGCATTTTCCAACCACCAGACATGTCCTTGGTCTTCTTGTTGATAGTAGTCTTGTTGAAACCCAAACCGGTCAAGATAATAGCAGCTCTAGACTCGAAAGTAGATGGGTCCATATCGTCAATCTTCTCGTACAATGGCTCCAACTTTGGGGACTCTGGACCATCGTCAACAATGATCTGCTCAACGAGATCCTCCAATCTCTTCAATTCGTGTTCAGCCTCACGAACAACGTACTCCAAAGCAGAGAACTCGCTTGGCTCAGCTGGCTCGTTCAAAAGGTAGATATCAATATTCTTTGGAATTGGGTACTCTCTTGCAGCAATGGCCTTGAGTAAAGTGGACTTACCACAACCATTTTCACCGAGAAGACCATAACGACGACCGTAGTTAAGTTCTAAAACGGAATCCTGGATCAAGACTTTACCGTGGAAAAGCAAAGACAAAGAAGAGATCTTGATATCTCTGGAGGTCTCCAGAGAATCCAAAACTCCGGTGGTGACACGGTCTGAGATACCATCCTTATCCTGTTGCAACTTGAGCATTTCAATTTCCTTAGCAGCAGCGTCAACATCGGAGTCAGCAGACTTTTTGGACTTCTTACCAGAAGCGGCCTTCTTAGCCTCTCTCTTAGCCTTGGATGCGGAAATAGCCATTGTTGTAGTTTACGTGAGAATTCCGTTAAATAGCAGGGTGGTGGTGGCAAAAGAGAACACGCTTGATTGTTCTCGATGAGTTGAACTCATAAAAAATTTCCAGCGCTGCTGCGCCAACCGGACGGATGAAGTAATTTTCGAGAGATGTTGCGCGGACCAGATTACTTTTGCGTTTTGCTCAAGCAGCGTAGTTGGAATCGTGTAATGATGTCATTGTCGGAAATTGAATGGTTTCTAGTGTTTTATTCATCTTTTTATGTATTATGGATCTTTGGCGTGTGTGTTCAGATGAGAGAGGAGTTGCGTCAAGAAGACTGCTGTTTCTTCGCGCAGTTGTCGAGTTAGTAGCTTTCTTAGATAAGAGAATCAAGGAAATCCTCATCTGGCTTGAGATGAGCGGGCGTGTCATTGGTTGTCGCTTGTGGCTGGATTACGGTAGCAGACCTTTCGAACGTGTTCTTCTGTTCTTCTCGAGACCCCTTTGGCTCTTTAAAGTCGTACTCTAAACTCTTCTTCTCCTCTCGCTTCTCATGTGCCTTCACTAAATCATCCAGGAGCTCATCTTGTGTCTTTTTACGGCCCGGTAAATCGATCTCCTTTTTCGAATATAGCTTTTTGAAATCAATCTGTTTCACAATATCATCACTTGTGTCATCATGGCCATGTATGGTGATTTCTTCTTCGTACCGCCAGTTATTGGAAGGCGTCTCAGGGATGAGTCCATCTGTGATCGTTGGATCTGATTCTGTTTGAGAGTTGGATCTGGACCTCGATTGACTCGTGGAAACATCTGCAGAGATCTCATTTGTAGGGTCATTATCCTCTTTAGGAACGACTTTGGCGTAGTTTTTCTTGTGGTGCCGTTTGAGTTTGGTCTTGTCTTGAAACTTTTTACGGTTCTCCTTCTTCAAATCGAATGACATTTCGGAAAGTTTGTGCAATTATTTGAATGCTCAAATGTCTAATTTGAGACTGTGGGGGAATGAATATGGTTATAGAGAATCGTTCGTGGAGTTGTCGGTGAAACAAGACAGCGAGGTTGTCGCGGCTAGATTTCAATTGTTACGACGTTTTGTGTCGAGGGAAGAAATTTTGACAATATATTAATACAAAGACCTATATATTACCATTTCGGGGCCTGATGTGGATACCAGAAGCGACAGTTGATATCAAACGTCGATCGAGAGTTTTATACAGCAGAAATAAGGTTTCATTCAGCATAAATAGACCATACTGTTTACGATGAAGTGCTGCAGATGCCCACCAAAAGTTGGGTGGTATTCCAGCTTGAACTTCGAAGTCACGTGCTTGGGAAGGTCAGAGACTCAAACCGTGCAAGCCATCAAGTTCATAGAGGCGTTGCGCTCACAGATGACACATCAAGACAGGAAGATAGATAAACAATTCCAGGGGTATGAATTATGTCACATTCCTACCGAAAAGCCTAAGGGAAGAAAGGTTGTGGGGTAGAACTGATGACGCGCGCGCCGGCTGCCTCTTGCTACACTAAAATGAGGAGATTACTATCCGGCAGGTAAAGTTCTCTCAGATAGTTTCAAAGATACCCTTATCATTCCTCCGAGACGAAATCCCGGAAAGGTAAAGACTCAATACAAGATCGATCCGAGCCCATGGAGAGGGGAGCCCCGGGAAGACGTTCGTATATTGCACCCTGGAATAATGTACCATACACCCAACGGCCGTAAGTGGCCCGAATTGAACCGCTTATTGGGTGTATTATGTAAAAAAGAGTCATGAGGGGTGCTGTTAGTGGGGTAACGGGTCCGGAAATTTAAAACTCTCTGTAGACCCGTAGTCATCAAATGAGGAAATATGTGCGGTCTTCTCCGGATTAGGAAATTTGACCGCACATTTTAACTGAGAGGAAGAGGTGAACAATAGCGCTATCTTTGTTCGGTAAATCCCAGAGATCCAATTTACACGTTGGTACCCACATATGTTCAAACGAGAAGCTTACGAGATCACGTTGAGGCCAGTGAACTGAAACATGCCGGCTCCGCCTAGCGTTTCAGGCTTCTCCACCGTAGCTACCTTGAAAGGGAAGCCGGCATATTCACACACAGGTGGGTGCGGGGCTCACCCCTTGTATAAAAGGAGGCTGAAAGACAGAGTTTTCCCTTGGCAAATGGGTTGATCTCACTAGATCAACAATGCTTAGATCAACAGCTTTCCGCTCATTGAGAGCTCCACAAATCCGCAGAACTCTAGCTACCGCCGCTCGTGTCCCAGCAAGAGCCATCGTAGCTCACAATACTCTCGACGGTAACAACATAAACTGGAAGCGCGAGGACATCATGGTTGACACAGAGCTTGGCCCTCATGAATTGCTGGTAGAGATGCAAGCCGTTGGAGTTTGTCACACTGACCTCGTGCTCGGTACCTTCCTCAAAACGCCAAAGGTGTTCGGTCACGAAGGCGCTGCTATAGTCAAAGCGATTGGTTCTAAGGTTACTGCAGCCCAAGTCGGTGATCCTGTTTTGCTGTCTTTCAACTACTGTGGGTCCTGTAAGCCATGTAAGGTCCACACGCCTTCCTATTGTTACGATATGGAGAAACTCAACACTACAGACTTCAAGGAGACTCCACTGTTCTACTCCAAGGATGGTGAGCCATATGAAGGCAGATTTTTTGGACAGTCTTCTTTCTCCTCCATCTCTGTTGCTTCGGAGCACTCCGTGGTAAATGCAAAGGACTTTGGATTATCCGAGACTGAGTTTCACAAGCTTGCTCCCCTTGGTTGTGGTATCCAGACCGGTGCTGGGTCCACATACATCGAGGCAGCTGCTAAACCAGGTGATTCGGTTGCAGTATATGGTCTTGGAGGTGTTGGAATTAGTGGTATTATGGGTGCAGCTATTGCTGGTGCTTCTAAGATCATTGCAATTGATATTAACGAGTCAAAGTTAGAAATGGCTAAACAGTTTGGTGCTACTCATACCATTAAAGCTGGTAACGACGACGAGGTTCACGCAAAGATTATGGAGATCACTGGAAACGGTGCCGACATTAGTTTTGAGTGTATTGGTGGCTCTAAATTCGTCGAGGCTGCTCTCAGAAACACTGCTGTTAGAGGTAACGTGCTGTACGCTGGTGCTCCAAAAGACCCCTTGGATGAAATCAAGGTTCCCTTGTTCAGATACTTATACACAGGAATTAAACTTACGGCTGTTGTTGAAGGAAGTGCCAACCCACAGGAATTCATTCCAAAAATGGTTCAGTGGTACAATCAAGGAATATTCCCAGTTGACAAACTTTCTACGTTGTATGACTTTGAGGACTACATGACTGCATTGGACGACATGAATCACGGTAGAATCATCAAACCAGTGTTGGTCTACAACTGAGTCAGTTTGCGGGTTATTTTTTTTTCTTTAGATATTCTTAACGAACAGTATACTTCTTGAAACCGATTCGTATACTTACTGAAGCCATTCACATATTGAGGGACATATATGACCCTTTTTGAACGCTCGGTGCTCTTCCGAGCTTCCTCAATTCGTTGTATAAAAATGAAATGCGTGAGTGGATAATATCCGCTTTCTTCCATATTGCAGACCACTTTAACTAAACGCTTGACGACAGCGTAGACAATGTGTGCAATTTTTCACGTTTGGATAGCAAACACTATGCAGTACACTCATCTTGTCCTGACAGTGGACGGCCAGCTATTAACATCCAAGGTACTTAATTTAGCAAGCTTTGAGACATTTAGGCTGACACTAATCAACACCCACTTCATAATGAGACTTCTGTGGTTGGCAGCTGCCACTAAAGATTGTCAATTCGGTCTTCTCTCTTATGGCTATGCCAGAACCGCTGCCACCATCAGCTGGTCCAACGATCAAACCCCACCAATTTGACACATCAGTACTGTATACGTGCCAGAGTTGTGGGAACACTAATAGTATATTGTAAACATGATCCCTGGACGAATTATAACACTGATTGTTCTGATAGAAGAAACTGCCGTTCTAGCTGATAATCCGCCATACAAAGGGAGATTATATCGGTCAATCTACATATCGATCCATGACCAAGGTCAAGGTTAGAGACTTTGAACTGTTCAAGGGAGATTTCGACATACCTGTTTTCCAGACAGACGGAGGTTTGATATATATCGAACGTGCAACGAAGTGAAGTGTAAATGCAGTGTACGATGTTGGGTGATTCAGGAACGTGACAACGCGCTAGCCTCGACTGGGGCTATTGGTAACACAGTGATTTTACAGAGCACCTTTGTGCATAGGCTCTACATGGAAGTTCATGATACCGTTCGGGGAACAAGCTCCCTGCAACGTGAGGGCTGATTCGTTGATCAGGTCGTACCTCAGATGGGGCTAGTCAATACAGAATCCCCGAATAGGTTTCAAGAATCCACCACACCATTCAATAGAAATGATTGAACCGTCAGCGCCACCCCATTGATACACTGCCTCATGGGGGTGGCTGGTACCACTCACACGCCGCCCCCGTTGTTGTGGAGAGAGACATCGTAGTATAAGTGATCCATGCATGCAATTTCAGTACGGGAGATGCGAGCTTCCGAGCGGCAATTGGAGGAGACCTTCCTAGTACACGATTGTACTTTCAGACAAAAAAGATCAAATTGACTCCAAAGGAATCTTGAATAATCTTCAAGTTCCGAATTTCAGAAGGAGCCCTCATATAGAAGTCCCCTTTTTTGTTAGATATCACAAACTCCAGGCGAGAAGCTCATCGCGCATCACATTTCTTTTTGCTTCCACAGGCTTCCGCGAATTTTTCCGTTGCCTAGGTATCAGTAGTAGGAGACAAGCGTAACTCTGGTCACAGCCTAGGCAGAGTGCTCAGCCGCGATTGCCACCTAGCGCGAAAAATGCTCGGCCTACCTTACCCGGGTGACTAGCGTAAATGTCATCATGATAACCTCTAATCTTTTCAAATTTTTTTTTTTGCTGCACGGCAAAAAATTTTCGGTGCCTCAGCGCGGGATATATAAAGAGTCCACTTGATCGCCACTTTTCATCCCTTCCCCCAACGCATAGGGCTTCTTTCTCTTCTCTCTGTCAACACATCTATTATCAATCAAAATGGTACGTTCCGATACCTTCAGATCCCCATAAGAAAGATCATCTCCGCCAAGCTCACACACTGGAATCGTTTCCACATGGCTACTGGTTGCTTTAGCAGTAGCCTGGATTGGAATAGATCTCAGGGAAAAGCTCATCGCAGCACAAGAAGCTCGTATTCGCAGTGGAGCGTACTGGATGAGTGCTTCTGTTGGGATTGACTAAATAGAAAGATCGTTCGTTAGCTGATTGACTTCCTCTTTTGCTCTCCCAGCGAAGTGATGAAGCCCCTCTTCTCTTGTTCGCACAGTGAAATTTTTTTCATCGCGCGCATCAAAGAGAAGGCTTGCTCGCAGATCTTTCTTATATTAGGTGGATAACTTTCTGAGTAAAGAACTTATACTAACACATTTCAACAGGGTAAGGAAAAGAACCACGTTAACGTCGTCGTCGTCGGTCACGTCGATTC